>ML779241.1:356508-367227 GCA_009831015.1 Picea engelmannii | reverse complement strand
TTTTATTAGATCTATTGTGACGAATTTTCTAGTGGAATATCCATGAAATTTTACATATAATATTAGTATCAGAGATAGTTTTCATTGGGGTATTTTTGGGAAGTTGCAGGGATCTAGGAATTGGTTTAAGAAGAAAGTCGCAGAACCCTAGCCATGGCTGATGAATATTTTCGTAAAAACCCTCAAGATATAGTAAAGGAGAGATTTTTGAGGTTGGAAGAGAAAGTTACTAACATATCTATCAATATTCCCCTCATCATGGAAGATATAGCAAGAAATATCAGATTGGATCATAAGGGAAATCAAGAGATAATGAAGACCCAAAAAAGGAGTCAGGGAAAGAGCTCAAGAAAGAGAAACCTAGTTCAAGTGTCATTAACCTTTCACAATCCCTATTTAGGATGGAAATGAAAGTGGACATAAATATGAACCAAGGTGACATCGATGCATTAAATTGAATCACTTTTGCATCAACTAGAATTTTATTTCAACATTCACCATATAGATGAGGAGAAAAATATATCATTTGCAAGACTAAATTTAAAGGGCCATGCTTTAACCTGGTGTGAAAGTCACATGGAAACAATTAGTCTAGAGGCTGATCCACTAGTAACTAAGTGGGTAGATTTCAAAACCCTCACTAATTCCTAGTTCTATCTTATTGGGTATGTAGGGATCCATTGGCATTACTTCTGGAAAAGAAAGGAGTAAAGTGTGCAAGAGTACACCACCAAGTTCAGAAATATGTCCATCATGTTGGGTATTTCTCCCAAGAACCTAGATGTACTCCTCAAGTATCTGGTTAGTCTACATAGTCATATACAAAATCAAGTGATTCTTTTCAATCCAAGGATAGTGGATGAAGCATGTGTATAAGAATAATATCTGGAAAACATAGGCCACAAGAAATGCCATCCAAGCATTTCCAATAAGAAAGAGCACTAGGAAGTTGTTGGAATTATTGATTGTGTGTTTTCATTGATGGAAACATGAGTCAAATATGTACAGTAAACAGAGAAAAAGGAAGATCACCTTGGGGTAGAATCAATTCATGATCATTGTTGATCATGATAGGATCAACAATGATCCTATGTTCGTAAAGCTCAAGAGAGATAGCATGCATAGAATCCACGTACAAAAGGAGTAATGAAGCATAATAAATTAAGAGCTCAGGAGGGTTAGCGACTAAAGATCAGTGCATAAAAGAATGCACAAACGTTAATCGAAGCTCAGAAGAGATGGCATATTTGAAGTAACAGATGAGATAGAGTTTTGCAAGTGAAGAAATCCTTTTTGTAAAGGATCGAGTTACAGGAGCCATTCATTCTTAGTTTGGGACAATCTAAGATTGTTAGATCAAGGTGAAGTCAGAGACTGGGAAGGATTAAATCTCAACCGTCATATCTGGAGCAACCAGAATCATAGATCAAGAGAGATTAAATAAGGGCCATTAGATCTGGGAAATGCATGGTGACCATTGGATGAGGATAGGCAGGTCCAATAGTGGTCAACCCTGGAATTGACCACTTCATAGAAAGGGGATCTGAAACATGAAATTTTACCCAAAGGTCGAAGCCTCGAAGTCACGAACTCCCACCGACTGTCATATCAAAGGAAGATAAGGGAAATACTATCAACCGTTGATCTAGAATGAATATTGAAACCATTAGTTTGTGCTAAAAGGAAGAAGGTGTTCAAATCCAAAATTAACCTACTCCAATGATAAGAAGCTCAGATAAACCAAGAAATACCAAACTACGGAGCCCCAGAGTTAACAAAATTCATCGATCAAGACAAGAAAAGATCTACAGTGATAGATCTATTCAGAACTTTGACAATGATCGAAGGATGGTATAAAAGTGCCAAAAATCCCAAATCCATGAAGTGAAAAACCATGATTCAGGAGGGAGACATGTGGCAGAATACAAATATGACATGTGGCCCAATCATCTAGTGACAAGTGTCAAGGTATAGTTGGCACATTAGGTATACAAAAGTCATGAATCAAGGTGACACATGGTAGTAATTACTCAACCAGTGTCATGTCAACACTGACATCAGCAAGCCATGTCACTCTAGGACTACATCCTCCAGGGATGTCTATATTCTCCTACCAACAAATGTACCCGAAGCGTCAAAGGCCAAAGTCAAGAATTAACATTTGGTCATTTATCTAAGATCCTACGAAATAATTCTTGATCGTCCGATCAAGTACAATGGAAGGATAGAGTGAGCGTTAATCACGAAGTAATGCTAATCATTGATCTACTTTGGGATCATTCTCAACCATTGATCAAGCATAGTGGAAGGATAGCATAAGCGGAGGTGTTAACCAACAACAAGTGATCACCACAACTTTATGAATTATTCAATAGGTAAACACTCTGGAGAGATTGAACTACTTAAGAGTTCGAGTATCCTGGAGTCCCAGAGTCACGAATGGTCGAATACCTAGATAGAAGGAGCTTTGTTGTGCCTAAGTCTATGGTCCTAGTTGTTGGACATGTGAATTTTATCAAGCAGGTAGTGTTGATACACCCTTTGGTGGAATTTTCTTTGGAAGAGTTGGAAGACTGCAAAGGCTGGAGTCCCAAAACGCCGAAGTCTTGAAGTGAACAAGAACCGTCCACTCAAATTTAGATTAAGTCATGACTGTCAATTTATTTGAAGCCTTTGTATAATCCAATATTGTCCATCCAACGAAATATTAAATATTGACCATTCGATCTATTAGTGAATATAGTATACACACTTCAGTGAAATGTACTCTAGGAGGATTGAATGACTGCAAAGGCTGGAAGTCTTGAAGGACTAAGTATCGAAGAAATTGGTTCCAACAATGGTCACATGATAAGGTAAAGAAGCTAAATGGTCTAGAAGTAAATAATCCCTCAGATACTTGAATATGGTCCCACATAGAAGAATAGGGGTGGAAGAAGAAAGCACTAGGAACAATGCTTAAATGGATAAGCCCGTGGTTTTGAGCCCATGGTCATTTGAACATTGGGATGAAAGAAGCAACTCATACATAATTCATTTATGTAAACAACTTAAGTCCTGTAGAGTAATTTGACAGATATTAACACCATAAGAATACAAAGAGCAAGTAAAATCTCGAATATAATATGTTGGCAAACTTGGTAACGCAACAGAAGCATGGGAACAATATAATGAGTCGATTCATATATGTCATCAACTCATGTAGAAAAATTTTGAATCAATATTAATATTCTAATTAAGGGGAAGATTATATATGTTAAATTAAATAAAGAGATGGAATGGTTCATCTCAAAATAAACAATGGTTCAATCGTATACATATTGAAATACTATATAAACCAGAAGTAGTGGTGAATANATATAATGGATTGAATAGAAGTTCATTCTATCAGGTTGGTGCGTGTTAACAAACTAAGTCTTGTTATGAGGGTTGGATTCCTCACACTTCAGTCGGATCTGAGAACAACAAGTTGGGTCTTGTTATGAGGGTTGGATTCCTCATTTCTTAGTTGGATCTGAGAACTACAAGTTGGGTCTAGTATCAGAGAGTTGGATCTCTCATATTCAGTTGAAGTTGAAGATATTAAAGGATTGGTTTTATTTGTATTCATTCAAGTTAAATAAATAAAAGAAAGATATTTTATCTACTTCATAGAGTTTGTGTTACACATGTTTGTGAATAATTAATTGACCTGAATGTATCTTATTCAGTTAATTCACTTAATCTATGAAAGTGTGAAAAGAAGTCAAAAGATCCAGAAACTAATTCACTCCCCCCCCCCCTCTCAGTGTTAGTGTGTGTTTCAACAGAAGCTTCCAAGGAGGGGAATAAGAAGTGGAACAGGGGGGGGGGGATGATAATAATAATATAGCCACTACAAATAAGTGCAAGGATCCAAAAAGCCATTGCTACCATTTCAATATTTATGTTCACACTCAGGAAAATTTCTAGAAACTACATATAGAGTTGAACTCGAAGAAGTGTAATAAGGATGCAAAGAAAAAGAATCATAAGATCTAATTAACTAAAAAGGAAGAATCATGCCACGAGTTGGAATTGGAATCCATCAACCTCAAAAGGATTCATATAGAAAACAAGGAAGAAATCAAAAGATTGAAGAATGAAGTTGATCTAACAAAAGATATAGAACAGTTAAAGACATGTGACAAAACTAATAACTGCACAAAAGTATTGGATGATACATAAGAAATGGTCATCAATCTAAAGACTCTACTTGAAGGATCTAAGGAAAAAGAAGAATCCTTGAAGATTCAGATGAATAAAAATGAAGAAACATGCCACATGTTGGAAATGGAAGTTATCAACCTCAAAAAGAAGAATGAAAAGACAAAAGAAACTGTCAAAGTCCAGAACAAATCAACTATCCTAGATAGGATCTAGAACAATGAAAGACCAATTGATGAAAAAAAAGGTCTTGGATACAATAATGAAGAAGAAAGTGGAAAATTGAGAACCATTCAAAAACATGATAAAGGATCATACTCCTTAATAGAAAAAGGTATAGTCACAAAATAGAAAACAAGCCATGAACTTTATCAAGGAAGGAAGCTGTAAAATTAAAAACAAGAAACATATCAAAAGACAGACTTCTCATGTCACATTAGACTCAAGTTGTAATATTATAGATATAAAAGTATGCAGGAAAAAAATAAAAGGCTAGAAATGGCAGATAAATAACAATATAACCATAACAACACCACAATAACACTGAAATGATATCAAAATAACACCAGAAAGAGCACTTTGATTATGAGAGAAATGTTCATGGGCCTCTTCGAGGGGGAAACCTCTAGTCAAGCATAGCTCTATTACAATAATATCCAAGCTAGGTTTCTCATACCCTCGACTCCTATTTATACTAAATATGTCTATCAAAAGAACCATCTAGAAGAAGATCCTTCTATAAGTGAAAGCTTCTATTAGGTCTTCTTACATTTGACTTATTCTACTTTATTGCAAGACCTTATTAATATTGACCTTTATTACATATGAATATATTGTTCTACATACGTGAGGGGTTAGGTCCCTAACATGTCTTTCCCCTTAAAAATAACCTTGTCCTCAAGGCTTGAGATGTGGAAATTGCTTCAGAATGGTAGTTGGTTCCCAAGTGGCATCTGCTAGAGTTGTATCTTTCCACTGGACTAACACTTCCTTGATGGTTCGTTGATGCTAGAGAAGCTCACGTTGGTCCAAAAATTCTTGTGGTTGTAGCCAAATGGATCCTTCTTCGTCCAACTCGGGAAGGTTGGTTTGAGTTTGGCACTTAGTTCCAATCACCTTCTTTAAGCATCAAACATGAAAAACAAGATGTAACTTAGAATGATTGGGAAAAGCTAACTGATAGGCCACCTGCCCCACATGCTTGAGGATGGTATAAGGACCATAAAATTTGGGCACCAAATTCTGACAATGTTCAGCCTTGAGGGAATTTTGCGTGTAAGGTTCCAGTCGAAGAAACACCTGATCCCCTTCTATAAATTGATGTTTAGAGAGACCTTGATATGCTTGCTGCTTCATGCAATTCTAGGCTATGACCAAATTATCTTTGAGGGTATGAAGAATAGCCTCTCGAACTGTAAGCGTTTGTTCAACCACCTAGACCTTCGAGACACTTGGTAAATATGAGAGAACTGAAGGTGGATTTTGTCCATATAACGCTTCAAAAGGAGTCATGCGGGTAGATGTATGGTATGAAGTGTTGTACCACCATTCAGCTAGGGGTAACCATTGAGCCCAATGATTTTCTTTTTCGATGAAAAACACCTCAAATATTTTTCCAAACACTTGTTGACAACTTCAGTTTGTCCATCTGTTTGGGGATGATATGTTGTGCTGAGATGCAATTGGGTGCCTTGAATCTTGAACAATTCTTGCCAAAAATTGTTGGTAAAAGTTGGATCACGATCAGAAATAATAGAATGCGGCATGCCATGAAGCTTGAAGACCTGATCCATGAAAAGTTGATCCATAGTGGGCATTGTAAATGGGTGTCAAAGAGCACATAAATGAGCATACCTGGAAAGGAAATCGACTACCACCATGATTACTGATTTATTTCCCGTTTTAGGTAAACCTGTAATAAAATCCATAGAGATATCCCTCCAAATAGCAGGTAGAATCAGAAGTGGTTGTAGTGTGCCAGGAGATTTGATTGTTTCTCACTGGTTGCATTGACACACATCAAATTCAACTAAAAAATTATAAATGTCTTGTTTCATTTCATCCCCAAAAAAAGAATGTTTGACCCTGTCATAGGTTTTCGTAAACCTGGAGTGCCCAGTTGTGGGTGTAGCATGAAGCTCAGAAAGTACTATGGATTTAAGTTTTGACTGTATACTTAAATACAAATGGGCTTTGTATCGAATCTCTTAATGGAGCCAAGAGTACCCTGGGGGGACTGAAGAATTGGATTGCCATTGTTGTATCAGATGGGAACTTTTGGGATTGTGTAACCATTCCTGGCAAATGAATTGGAGTCAATCTGGTATAAGGAAGGAGAGAGAAAAAAGGGATCCTTCATCTTCATATTTTTTGGAAAGTGCATCCACAACCACATTGTCTTTTCCTTTCTTGTAAATGATCTCATAATCATATCCAAAGAGCTTAGTCACCCATTTTTGTTTCTTTGGGGAGGAAATGTGTTGTTCTAGAAAATACTTGAGACTTTGATGATCTGTCTTAATTTGGAAGTGTTTACCCAATAGATAAGGGAACCATAGATCAACGACATGCAAAATAACCAACATTTCATTTTCATAGATTGATTTTCCCAAATTTGGTTCAGACAGTTGTTTGTTGGTAAAGGCCAAAGGCTGACCTTCTTGCATAATGACAACACCAATTCCTTTTCCTGAAGCATCAAATTCTAGGACAAAGGTATTTTTGAAATTGGGAAGGGACAGGACTGGAGTGGTGCACATGGCCATCTTCAAGGTTTGAAAGGCCTGAGAAGCTGTTGGAGTCCAATTGAAAGAATTATTTTTAAGGAGTACAGTGAGAGGTGCCACAATATTTCCATAATTCTTAAAAAAAATTCGATAATAACATGTTAAGCCTAGAAATCCACAGAAGATTTTGAGATTCTTTGGGTGAGGCCAGTCTTGCATAGCTTCAATATTTTTAGGATACACCCTTACGTCATTCTTGCCAACAAGATGACCCAAGTACTCAACTTCTGAGGCGCCAAAAGCACATTTAGATTGTTTTAGGAAAAGTTGGTGCTGAGAGAGTAGATGGAGAACTCGATCCAGATGAGAAAGATGGTCTGTCCAGGTTTTTCTATAGATGAGGATATCATAAAAGAAAACTAAGACAAAATGACAGAGAAAATAACAAAAGACATGGTTCATGAGGCTTTGGAAGGTGGAGGGGGAATTAGACAAGCCAAAGGGCATGACCAAAAACTCATAGTGGCCCTCATGAATTCTAAAGGAAGTCTTAGGAGTGTCTTCCTATTTCATATGGATATGGTGGTAGCCAGAACAAATATCAAGTTTAGTAAAGAAGTTGGCGCCACTCAATTCATCCAAGAGGTCATCAATGACATGAATGGGAAATTTGTCTTTAATGGTGAGTTTGTTGAGGGCGTGGAAGTCAGGACACATGCGCCAAGAACCTTCTTTCTTCAGGACCATGACCATAGGAGAAGAGTAGGGGCTCGTACTAGGGCAGATAATTCCTGTGTTAAGCAGTTCTTGAACCATTTTCTCAATTTCATTTTTTTGGGAAAAGGGGTGGCGATAGGGACGAATATTGGGAGGAAGGATTCCTGGTACAAGGGGAATGGAATGATCATGAACACCACGGGAAGGATGCATTCCATGTTGGCATGTTTACAAGAAGAGCATGCTTGTCATTGATGGCAAGAACAACAAAAATGATGACAAACAGGCAGGCAAGGAAGATCAGCAGACAGGCAAGCAAGGAAGAAGAACAACAGTGATCGAATGGTAACATCAGCAGTGTAAGCTCAGAAGGAGGAAAATAATCAAAGCATGACAAAGGCTTTCAGAGTTTCATAGATCGGGAAATCTAAAGGAAAGAGGTTCAAACTTGCGATATACGTAATCACGATAACAATCTTGACAGGTGATTCAAGAAGGACACGTGGTGAACGACAAAGATTTTGTTTCAGAGTTTCACAGATCAGTAAATCCAAAGAAAAGAGGTTCAAACTCACGATATGCAAAATCACGATAACAATATTGACAGTTGATTCAAGGACACATGGTGAACGAAAAAGGTTTTGTTTCAGAGTTTTGCAGATTGGGAAATCCAAAGGAAAGAGGTTTAAAATCGCGATATGCGAGATCATGAAAATATCTGGACCATCAGATCACCAAGGATTGTGGACCATTGATTAGGCATGAAGAAGGCTCGTGAAGTGGAAAAATCAGGATAAGATATGGGCTGTCAGATCTGGAGTAATTACGAAGGACCAACAAATGTTAGATATGGTGAAGCTGCAAGGCAGATAAGATCAAGAGTCATCCAACTCTCCAAAACTGTGAAGGAATCCTGGCCATCCATCGAGGATAGCTGTGGACCATTGGATCCAGAGAACACATGGTGAAAGATCATCATTTCGCTGACTGGAAATTCAAAGGAGCGAAGTGCTCGTTTGATTGGAGAGTGGTCATATCTCATGGTCACATTGTCTAGAACTAGAGAACTAAGCCTTATTTCGGAGTTCGTGACATGGAGAATCGAGAGGACTCATCACAGAATACCCTAGATGCGAAAGTGCGAAATGAGTTTTCGAATAAGGCTGTGGTCACAGCTAGTGGTTACATCTGCGGAAGATAGAGGAAGGAACTAGCGATGTTAAGCTCCATCTCGGAGTCTCGGTGATCACGACTTGGACCATAAAGACCCTTCACCTCAGGAATCACAATATGCAAGATTGTGATGAGATCTGGAGCATCAAATCATCAGAGAGCTCGACCATTGATCAGGCTCGACGAAGTTTATAAATTCGTGAAATATGAAGCACCTTTTGGTGCAACCTATGGTCACCACTGGTGGTCACGTGAAGGGAAGAAGCTAGCAGTGCTAAGCTCCATCTTAGAGTCTCGACGATCACGACTTGGACTATTGATATCCTTTATCACAAGAATGTCGAGATGCGAGATCATGAAATTAAAAATCTATTTAGCACTCGGTCACAGCTAGTGGGCATATACATTAAACGCAAGACCCTACAAACTCCATCCAACGACACAGGTGAATTTAAGTATGAACAAAGGGATACTGTTGCTCTTCACAGTTAATCGATCAGTGGTGATTCAGTTGTTGAAGTGGTCTTTGGAGGTTGACAGTGTAACTTCTAGAAGCCATTGATGGTTTCTATCAGAGGACTCGAAGATACTTCTGTGTGATTTCTAGAGGAGATGAAGAGTCTCTAGGAATATGCCAGTGGAATGAAGACTATTTGTAGAGGCAATTGACAGATCAATCTAACTACCAGAGAAGTTGAAGAGTTTCCATGATGAACAAGTAGAGTACTCAACATGAAAGAGCATGCAGAAGCATGGTGGGACACCATGCACAAGGTGCACAGAGACTATAAGTATGTAGAACAGAGAAGAGATGGGTGTTGCTATTGTTGAGAGGGATTCAGGAGTGTAGAAGGAGGAGTGTGCAACAGCTGAAATACAAAGAAGAGGAGTGGAGCATTGAATGGACATGGCGCATAGAGCATAAAAGACAGAAGCATAGAAAGCACAAGGAATGTGTGGAGCAAGATAGTAAGATACTAAAGGAAGACTGAGGAACTCTTGTAGAGAAAAACAGAAGATCAGAAATCCCAAGAAGATGCAGATAGAGAGACAGTGATACAGGAGAGCAGAGAAGCATAGTAGAACAGTGATAAGTCCGGTAAGCTAATGATAAATATTGTATCACTGTGATAAGTTTCATTAGCAAAAATTTATATTTCAGGGTGGTAGGGAGGTGCTAGGGAGGACTGTTGTCCTCAAAGGTTCAAGTGGGTTCTTGAACATAGGGAGTTGTAGCTTCCTTCTAGTTGGTGCTAGAGAAACTGAGGAGTTGGTGCTTCCTTCTAGTTGTTTCTAGAGAAACCGAGGAGTTGGTGCTTCCTTCTAGTTGGTGCTAGAGAAACCAGGGAGTTGGTGATTCCTTCTAGTTGGTGCTCTCAGCAAGTAGCAGCTTCCAAAATAGAGGTTGTAGCATCATTATGAGTTGGTGCTCATATGTATGATAATGTAAAGAATGTAAAGATTACTTATCATATAAAGAAGAAGAGGTTTTTACCCTGTATGGGTTTCCTTAGGAAATATATGTCACTGTTAAGAACCAAGATAGATCTAAAAATATAATCACCACAAATACTGAATACACAATAGATCCACAAGCAAGATAGAAGAAACCACACTTTATTATTACCATCAAACCCTTGAGGTAGGGCAACACCATACAATGGATCCTATTATGGAAGGGATCCTCTCCTGTTCACTTGCCTCTTCGAGGGGGCAACCTCCTAATGAGCTTCAGCTCCAAACACAATACTTCTCTTCATGTCTCATTACATTGTTTGAACCCCTTTATATAGTGCTATCATCTCCTAAGAACATTCTAGAGAAGGAATCTTCTAGAAGTAGAACCTTCTAAGAAGTTCTCTTACATTTATTATATCTAACTACCATAGTGGGCCTTATTTAATAATATAGTGGACCT
>ML779241.1:265755-356173 GCA_009831015.1 Picea engelmannii | reverse complement strand
CTACAGAAGGTGGAGTAGAGTCATCAAATAAAATATGGAAGTGGTTGTCATCCCAGAAATGACAACTATCCATATACCAATCATCACAATCGTCATCAAAATCATACCAAGCATATCTTTCTTGATTATATTCATGCATGAGGTCCTGCATAAGAAATCTCTCCTGCATGTCATTTAATGAATCTTGAATACTATGAAAACTATCATTGAGGCCATATGTGAGGCTGGCTGTGAGGCTATGTGTGAGGCCATGTGCAAATGCATCCAATCTGTCATCCAATTGGGCTTTGAATGATTCAAGAATTTCTTTAAAGTTTTGAGAAGAAATAGCCAGATGAGCACCCTATGAACTCTTCGGTCCTGCAACCGTCATGGAAAAACTGAAAAAATAAACCCAAGAAGTTTCGGCAGAAAATCGCGGCTTTTTCTGGAAAAACCCTAAAAAAATGCTGAAGTTAAAATGCTCATAACTTCACTTCCCGGACTCCGTTTTGGCTGATTTTTGTTTTGAAATTGGGTGAAATTGTGAGAGAAACTCAGATCTGTAACTTTCTTGGAAAAATTCGGCCTCCAACTGCTACAAAAATAAAAACAAATCGCGCCGCCGTCCGCAGAAAAAACCCTGAAAATTTTCAGATTTTAAAACCTCAATATCTTGACCTTCCGGACTCCGTTTTGGACTATTTTTTTTTTTCAAATTGGGTATTTTTCTGAGAGGAACTCATATCTACAACCCATTTCTGAAATTTTTGCACATAAATGTACCAAAAAATTCGAGAATGTCGCGGCCCTCTTTTTTCTGCTCCGAATAAAAAAGCTGCAAAAATAAAAATATTTGCCCACAACTCTGGCCAAGGAAAGTGCTCTGATACCAATTGTTAAGAACCAAGATAGATCTAAAAATATAATCACCACAAATACTGAATACACAATAGATCCACAATCAAGATAGAAGAAACCACACTTTATTATTACCATCATACCCTTGAGGTAGGGCAACACCATACAATGGATCCTATTATGGAAGGGATCCTCTCCTGTTCACTTGCCTCTTCGAGGGGGAAACCTCCTAATGAGCTTCATCTCCAAACACAATACTTCTCTTCATGTCTCATTACATTGCTTGAACCCCTTTATATAGTGCTATCATCTCCTAAGAACATTCTAGAGAAGGAATCTTCTAGAAGTAGAACCTTCTAAGAAGTTTTCTTACATTTATTATATCTAACTACCATAGTGGGCCTTATTTAATAATATAGTGGACCTAGTCCACCTTACATTGAATGACCTCCACTATTATCACTATGGGCCCTCTGGGCCCCCCCACTACCTCTCTTCTGGGCTCTGATTCCAATTGTTAAGTACCTACACTAGATCTGCAAATATACTTCAATAATACCAAGAATAAACCATAAACCATTCACCATAACAATGAACACAAGAAATATCCAAAACCCTTGAGGTAGGGTAACACCATATATTAATCATTATGGAAGGATAAAACTCCTCAAACAATCCTTGCTTATACAATCACAATATTCTTCACTCTGTTTCATTACATTGCCTAGACTTCTTTATATAGCTCTCTCTATCTCCTAGGAACCTTCTAGAGAGCCTTCTCACATTTATTACATCCAACTACCATAGTGGGTCTTTATTAATATAGTGGACCTAGTCCACCTTACATTGAATGACCACATTCCCATATATTAAATGACTTCCACTAATAACACATAACTACATTCCCATTGGGTACCTCCCTAGGTACCCCATATTACCTCCCTAGGTATACCACAGTCTCTGTGTATCTCATATGTGTGGTTGGTGCTGAATGTTCTATTGCTTACTTCCCTACATTATTGTGACTGTCATTAAATGTTGTGTAAAGAGTTTAAAATAAGCATAATTGTTTAAGCTCAGTAACAACTGATTCACCACCCGTCTCAATTGTCCAACAATTGGTATTAGATCTGGCCCCTTTTATCTAAGGGTATATCCTAGAGCTTAAACATGTCAAGCCATGGAGGAAATTCAACCAATAAGGCCCCTTTATTCAACGGAACAATTTTTGCCTTCTGGAAAGTTAGAATGAGAACCTGCATAATGGCTTTAGGTGCAGATGTCTAGGATGTGGTAGATACTGGTTATGTAAAGCCAGTTGTACTAGCTAATAAGGATGACAAGCTAGAATTTAGTTTCAATGCTAAGGCTATGAATGCTATCTTGAGTGGGCTTGAAGAAGTAGAATTCGTAAAATTTATGTACCTAGGAACTGCCAAAGAAATGTGGGAAAAACTCATTAGCCGTTATGAAGGTAATGAGAAGGTAAAGGATGCCAAGATTCAAACCTACAGAATATAGTTTGAATAGCTGAAGATGAAGGAAGATGAAACTATTGGAAAATACTTTCTAAGAGTAGAAGAAATGGTAAATGCAATGAAAACACTTGGTGAGAAAATTGAGGAACCTTCTTTAGTTCAAAAAAATTTGATATCTCTACAAAACAGGTTCAAACCAAAGGTCTCTTCTATTGAAGAACTTAATGATCTAAAAACCTTGGATTTTGATCAACTTCTAGGAACATTGACTGCATATGAAATGAGAATAGTTAAAGATAAACCCACCTCCAGAGAAGCATCATTTAAGGAAGACGAGAATCAGGATTCAGAGCCTGATGAAATTGAAGCAAAATTTGTGAAGAAACTGAAGAAGGGATCAGGAAAATACAAAGGTAAAATGCCTTTCAAATGTTTCAACTATGGTAGGATAGGTCATTTTGCAAATAAATGTCCCCACAAAAGAAAGGATCAGACATGTGATGATGAGGAGAAGCACAAACACATAAATTTGTTTAAAGAGAATAACTTTAAGAAGAAAAGTCTTTGTGTAAACAATGATGATGATCCTTCAGATGATGAAGACAATGACTCCATTATTGAAGATAAACTAAATGACTTCATACTTATGGCCAAAGAGGAATATGATAATATAAGCATAGGAAGTGATGCTAATGAAGAAAAAGTTGTGGTTGACATGGAAGGAGAATTGATCAGTGCACTGGAAGAGATTGACAGACTAAGAATTAAGAACAAAAAGCAAAGAAAATTGTTGATACAGTTCGAGAAAGACAATAAAGAACCTGATGAATACCTTTTCCTACTAAAAGTGGAATTAGAAGAGGCAAAGAAAATCAAAGACTGTCTAAAATGACATTTATCAGAAAAAAAGGCAAGATGTGAAGCCTTAGAACAAGAAGTAGTGAAAACTAGGAAAAATATGGAGAAGTTTCAAGCCTTGTATAATCAGAATCTATCAAATATCAAAGCCTCAGAAGGATTAGCCACCATTCTGAATCAACAAAGGAATCTAAAGATGAAAACTGGTTTGGGTTGTGAAGAGAGATCAAGTAGTGATAAGCCAAGAAACGAAGAACCCATCAAGTTTGTCAAATCTACAACAAACCTGCAGAAACAAAGGAAGACAATCAACTGCCCAGGATGAGTAAAGAAAAAGGTGCTAGGACTGAATCTATAGAAAAAAGAAATAATGCGCTCCCTGCTGAAAGACATCATCATCATGGAAGAAATCGATTTTCTCAAAGAAGACAACCATTTTCCAGGTACAAAGAATTTTTCTATGGTTATTGTTTCTACTGTCCTAACTTTGGTCACAAAGCTGTAAATTGTTCCTTAAGACTTAGACATGACCAATTAAGATTTCAAAGGAATAAATACTTGGCACAACAAAGAATGATACAACCAAGTAACAAACCTTCACAGATTGCAAATTTCCAAATTAAGTTTAGAGACATGCAACTAAGGAGGTCAAGAAATAATCAACAGTCAATAAGTAGACAACGTTGCAACAATAATTTTGACGTATTGAACAATGAGATTGAATGCTACATATTTCATAACTATGGACATAAATTTGTTGACTGTCGATTAAGGAACTATGAACCAGATTTGAATTCAAGGTGTGGAAGAAGAAAGAAAGTGTGGAAGAAGAAGAAATAAAGTGACAAGTGTGGATTAGTGTTGTCAGCTCAAAGAAAAGAGAACCCTTGGTATATAGACAGTGGATGCTCCAAACATATGATAGGAGACAAATGTAAGTTTCTATCTCTAAGTGAAAGTAAATCAGGAAATGTAACCTTTGGGAATGATGCTCTAGGTAAAATAAAGGGTAAAGGGATGGTGAGTTTAAGTAATGGAAAAGGAAAATCCCAAGATGTTCTACTTGTAGATGGGCTGAAACATAATCTGCTCAGTGTAGGTCAAATGTGTGAAAGAGGATGTGAAGTGGTGTTCATGTCCAAGGACTGCAAGATAAAGTCTGTAAACTCAGGACAAGTGGTGGCCAAAGGCATAAGGACATAAAATAATGTATATGTGCTTAAAGAAAATAGAGAAGAGTGTCATCTAAGTAAACATGATGAAAGTTGTTTATGGCATAGGAGACTTGGACATCTAAACTTTGACCACTTAATCAAGCTCAAAAATCTTGAGGCATTAAAAGATCTTCTGAGAATATCAAAACCCCAAGATTCTATGTGTAAACCCTACCAAGTAGGAAAACTAACCAGGACACCGTTTAATGCCAAGAGCTTTACTTCAACAAAGAAACCACTCCAACTAGTTCATATGGATTTATGTGGACCATAAAGAAAGGAAGGCACAGGGAGAGAAAACTACTTCATGATGATTATTGATGATTACTCCAGACTTAACTTGGGTTTCCTTTCTCAAGGAAAAAGCTGAAGCATTTGAGAAGTTTAAAATATTTAAGGCTTTAACTGAGAATCAAACAGGCAAGAGGTTAAAGGCAGTAAGATTAGACAAAGGAGGAGAATTTATGTCAAGTGATTTCAAGGAATTTTGTGATAAGCATGGGATCAAGAGAGAATACACAATCCCAAGAACTCCACAACAAAATGGAGTAGTGGAGAGGCAAAACAGAACAGTGCAGCAAATGGCCAGGTCAATGATGAATGAGAAGAACATTGGTCAAACCTATTGGGTAGTAGGAATACACATAGCAGTCCATGTTCTTAACAAAGATCACCTCAGACCACAAAGTGACAAGACACCTTATGAACTATGGTATGGGAGACTTGCTTCAATCAAACACTTCAAAGTATTTGGGAGTAAATGTTACATAAAGA
The DNA here is from genome assembly GCA_009831015.1 of Picea engelmannii. NCBI lineage: Eukaryota > Viridiplantae > Streptophyta > Pinopsida > Pinales > Pinaceae > Picea > Picea engelmannii. The sequence goes on along the minus strand of ML779241.1, from coordinate 351,009 downwards.
ATAATGATGAGAACCTTGGAAAATATGATGACTGGGTTGATGAGGGTATCTTCTTAGGATATGATACAAACAATAAAGGATACAGATGCTATAATAAGAGGCTACATAAAATGGTTGACTGTATTGACGTAAAGGTTGATGAAGGAATCCCAGCAAGAGAGGTGTACAATAATGAGTCTTCTACAGAGGACACAGATAAAGTTGAAGATGAACAGGTCCAAGAATCAAAAAACAAAGACTCTGAATCAGATGAAGACTCAGATACTTAGACAGACTCATATCAATAGGCTCCTTCAAATTCCTCCTCCAGAATTACTCAAAAGAATCATCCTGCAAGTCAGATAATTGGTGAAAAAGAAAAAGGTGTACAAACCAGGAGAAAGATAGTAAAAAAACTGAGCAATCACATATAGATTTCATATCCATGCTGTAACCCAAGAACTTTTATGAAGCTAGCAAAGATGACCTTTGGGTTAAAGAAATGAATGATGAACTTGATCAGATTGAGAAAAAACAATACGTGGGATATGGTTCATAGATCAGAAGGTAAAAATATCATTGGTTCCAAATGGATCTTTAAGAATAAGTTGAATGAGCAAGGACAAGTTGTTAGGAACAAAGAAATATTGGTCTGTAAAGGCTATGCTCAAATAGAAGGACTGGATTTTGATGAAACATTTTCTCCCGTAGCAAGGTTAGAATCTATTAGAATATTTCTTGCCTATGCTTGTCATAAAAGGTTTAAGGTTTATCAAATGGATGTCAAGTCAGATTTTCTAAATGGAGCTTTAAATGAATAAGTTTATATGGAACAACCAGAGGGTTTCGAACTATCTGATAACCCTGACTTAGTATGCAAGCTGAAGAAATCCTTATATGGGTTAAAACAAGCTCCTTGTGCCTGGTATCACAGACTGGATACGTATCTCAAAGACAAAGGGTTCAAGAGAGGAACAGTTGACAACAATCTATATATCAAAACAGAGGGTGATGATTGGCTCATTGTGTTGGTCTATGTAGATGACATCATCTTAGGATGTAATAAGGATTCATTGGTAAAATGGTTTGCTTCTGCCATGGAGTCTGATTTTGAAATGTCTATGATAGGTGAACTGTCATTTTTTCTTGGTCTACAAATTACTCAAAGGTTTGAAGGGATGTTCATTTCTCAAGAAAAATATCTAAGAGAAATGTTGAAAAGGTTTCAAATGGAAGATTCTAAACCTGTGGGCACACCTATGGTTACTGGATGCAAATTAAGCAAGGATGATGACTCACCTGATGTTGATCAAAGTTCATATAGGTCAATGATAGGCAGCCTACTGTACATCACAACATCTCACCCAAACATAATGCATGTTGTTGGAATGGTAGGAAGATATCAGTCTGCACCTAAACAAAGTCATTTGCTAGCTGTCAAAAGGATATTTAGGTATTTGAAAGAAACAATGACTTATGGTATGTGGTATCCCAGAAATCAGAATTTTTAGTTAACTGCTTATTCAGATGCAGATTGGGAAAACTATGTTGATGAGAGAAAAAGCACCAGTGGAGGAGCATTCTTCCTGGGTGACTTGTTAGTAGCATGGCTAAGTAAAAAGTAAAGTTCCATTTCTTTATCGACTACAGAGGCATAGTACATTGCTGTTGCTACCTGTTGCACTCATGTATTATGGATGATTTAGACACTTGCATACTTGGAGGTAAAATACGCAGCACCGATCCCAATTCATTGTGATAACACTAGTGCCATCAGTGTGTCTAAGAATCCTGTACTCCACTCCAAGACCAATCATATTCCCATAAAATACCATTTTCTAAGAGATCAGGTCACCAATTAGGTTGTTAAGGTCCATTACATTCCAACCACAAAACAAATTGCAGACATCTTTACTAAACCCCTAGCCAAGACACCATTTGAATATCTCCGACAGAAGTTGGGTGTCATCCCATCTAACATCTAAGAAATTCCATCTTGTTAGGGGGATTTTGTATTGGTTGAACATCTAAAACCTCCTAAACATACTGCAACAACACGGGGGGAGCGTGTTTTCTTTGACATTGATGTCAAAGGGGGAGAAAAGGAGTGGGTTGGACCAGATGCTACAGTTGGAGGTCCAAACAGATTAGCACAGCCATTCAGGGTTGCCATCAATGCCAAAGGGGGGGATTGTTGGCATGTTTACAAGAAGAGTGTGCTTATCATTGATAGCAAGAACAACAACAACGATGACAAACAGGTAGGCAAGGAAGAAGAGCAACAAATATCAAATGGAAATATCAGTAGTGTAAGCTCCGAAGGAGGAAAACAATCAAAGCACGACAAAGGTTTTCAAAGTTTTGCAGATCGGGAAAGCCAAAGGAAAGAGGTTCAAACTCGAGATATATGAAATTGTGATAACAATCTTGACAGGTGATTCAAGAAAGACACATGGTGAACGACAAAGATTTTTTTTTGGAGTTTCATAGATCGGGAAATCCAAAGGAAAGAGGTTCAAACTCGCGATATGTGAAATCACGATAGAAATCTTGACAGTTGATTCAAAAAGGACATGTGGTGAAAGAAAAAGGTTTTGTTTTGGAGTTTTGCAGATCGGGAAATCCAAAGGAAAGAGGTTCAAACTCCTGATATGTGATATCACAAAAAGATCTAGACCCTCAGATCACCAAGGATTGTGGATAGTTGATCAGGCATGAAGAAGGCTCGTGAAGTGGCAAAAATACGATAAGATCTGGGCCATCAAATCTTGAGTAATTACGAAGGACCAACAGTTGTTAGATATGGTGAAGTTGCAAGGCATATAAGATCAAGAGTCATACAACTCTCCAAAAATGTGAAGGAATCCTGGCCATCCATCGAGGATAGTCATGGACCATTGGATCCAGAGGACACATGGAGAAAGATCATCGTTTCACTGACTGGAAAGTCAAAGGAGTGAAGTGCTCATTTGATTGGCGAGTGGTCATATCTCGTGGTCACATTGTCGAGAGATAGAGAAGCCAAGCCCTATTTTGGAGTTCGTGACATGGACAGTCGAGAGGACTCATCACAGAATACCCAAGATGTGAAAGTGAAAAATGTGTTTTCAAATAAGGCTGTGGTCATAGCTATTGGTTACATCTGTGGAAGATAGAGGAAGGAGCTAGCAGTGTTAAGCTCCATATCGGAGTCTCGGTGATCACGACTTGGAGCATCAAGACCCTTCATCTTAGGAATCGTGATATGTGATATTGCGATGAGATCTGGACCTTCATATCATTGAAGATATCGACCGTTGATCAGGTTCGATGAAGTTTATAAATTCACGAAATACGAAGTGCCTTTCAGCGCAGCCTATGGTTACCTCCAGTGGTCATGTGAAGGGAAGAAGCTAGCGGTGCTAAGCTCCATATTAGAGTTTTGGTGATCATGACTTGGAGTTTCTAGATCCTTTATCACAAGAATGCTAAGATCCGAGATCATGAAATTAAAACTCTATTTAGCGCTCAGTCACAGCTAGTGGGCATATGAATTAAATGCAAGACCCTACAAACTCCATCCAATGGTGCAGGTGAATTTAAGTATGATCGAAGGGCTACTGTTTCTCTTCACAGTTAATCGATCAGTGGTGATTCAGTTGCTGAAGCAGTCTTTGGAGGTTGACAGTGTAACTGCTAGAAACCACTGATGTTTCTGTCTGAGGACTTGAAGAGACTTCTGTGTGACTGCCACATGAGCTGAAGAGTCTCTAGGAATCTTCCAGTGGAATGAAGACTATTTGTAGAGGCAATTGACAGATCAATCTAACTTCCAAGGAAGCTGAAGAGTTGCCATGATGAACAGGTAGAGTACTCGACATGACAGAGCATGCAGAAGCATGGCGGGACAACATGCACAAGGTGCACAGAGACTATAAGTATGCAGAACAGAGAAGAGATGGGTGTTGTTATTGTTGAGAGGGATTCAGGAGTGTAGAAGGAAGAGTGTGCAACAATTGAAACACAAAGAAGAGGAATGGAGCATTGAATGGACATGGCGCATAGAGCATCAAAGGCAAAAGAATAGAAAGCGTAAGGAATGTGTGGAGCAAGACAATAAGACACTAAAGGAGGGCTGAGGCACTCTTGTAGAGAAAAATAGAAGATCAAAAATTCCCAGAAGATGCAGACAGAGAGACATTGATACAGGAGAGAAGAGAATCATAGTAGAACAGTGATAAGTCTGGTAAGCCAATGATAAATATTGTATCACTGTGATAAGTTTCATTAGAAAAAATTTATATTTCAGGGTGGTAGGGAGGTGCTAGGGAGGATTGTTGTCCTCAGAGGTTGAAGTGGGTTCTTGAACACAGGGAGTTATAGCTTCCTTCTAGTTGGTTCTAGAGAAATCAGGGAGTTGGTGCTTCCTTCTAGTTGGTGCTAGAGAAACCGGGGAGTTGGTTCTTCCTTCTAGTTGGTGCTAGAGAAACCAGGGAGTTGGTGCTTCCTTCTAGTTGGTGCTAGAGAAGCTAGAGAGTTGGTGCTCTGAGCAAGTAGCAAATTGCAAAAAAAAATTTGTAACCTCATTATGAGTTGGTGCTCATATGCATGATAATGTAAAGAATGTAAATATTACTTATCATATAAAGAAGAATAGGTTTTTACCCTATATGGGTTTCCTCAGAAAATATCTGTCTCTGTGTATCTCATATGTGTGGCTGCTGCTAAATGTTCTATTGCTTAATTCCTTGCATTATTGTGACTGTCATTAAATGTTGTGTAAAGAGTTTAAAATAAGCATAATTTTTTAAGCTCAGTAACAACTGATTCACCCCCCCTCTCAATTGTCTAACATTCCATGGGGAGTGGAAAAGACCAGTTGATGTTTAGAGAGGATGGATTAGAGGTCTTGTAGAACAGAGGGTGTCTTAGTTTCTTGTATGGCATGGAGTTTTGAAATAACGTCAGAATGGCCTTTTTTGAGCATCTTTTCCATGAAATGGGAACTAATGATCTCAGGTGGACTGGCAGTGATGCCTTGGAACTTCTATTGTTGGCCCTCTTGGTCGAATTGCATGGATAATTCCTTAAAATCCATGAGAATGGGACCCAAATTCCTTAGCCAGATTGCACCCAACACAATGTCGCAACCACCCATGTCGATAGAAAACATATGAGATTTCAAGTGGTAGTCCCCAATTTGGAGATGCACATTTTCACAACTCCCTCCACATTTCATGGAGCCTCCATTGGCAATCATGATTTTGAAATTATTGATTACATGGATATAATAATGTGTTTCTTGGGCAATGTGGCAATGAATAAAATTATAGGTACTTCCAATATCAACAAGAATGATGGCCTTCCCATGCTTGATGTAACCAATTAGCATGAGGGTTTGCGGGGTAGACAAGCCTATGAGAGAATTTAGGGAACCAGTTCTACTTCAGGAGGGTCTAAGGGAGGGGTTATGTCAATGGGTTCAGATGACTCAGACACAAGGGGAGTTTCAAAATCCTCTTCCGATATATCCTCTGAGATGGCCATAAAAATATTTTTTTCCTTACACTTGTGGCCCGAAAAATATTTTTCATCACAATTATAACAAAGGCCTTTGAGTTGGTGTTCAACCATTTTAGCCCTGGTCAATTTTTGGATCTTTAGTGGAGCAGAAGGAGTAGTGGGATTTACTGGTTTAGTGCGAGGAATAAAGGGGTGTTTTCGGTTTTGAGAAGAGACAACCTATCGTGCTTCCTTAGATATTTTAGTATCCTCCACCCAACTCTGAGGCTGAGCCATGAGGACATGGGCATGAATCTCATCCTTGAGGCCACTGATAAAATATTCTCGAAAAAAAACATCTGACATGCCCTTTGTATGAAAATCTAGTCCCTAAAAAGAAACTATAAATTCTTCTACTATTACAGATTGTTTCAACTTTGTCAAATGACCTAAATTGTTGGTGTCAGTGTCAAAGAGTTCATAAATATCCACCAATTTTTTTTTCCAAGAAATATACCCTTGACGGGAAGTTTTTCTCCATTTCCACCATTGCCAACGTTCTTGATCTAGATGGAGAACACCATACCAGAGTTTGGCCAAATCATCTATAATGTCATACAAATATAAATAATGTTTCATTTGAGTTACCCAACCAGTGGGATCTGAGCCATCAAATTTGGTCACATCCACCTGCGGAAGGCGTAGGTCAAGTTGAAAGTGATGGGGCTAAAAATTATGGGAATGAGAGGAAGTTTCAACTTCGACATACAAAGGTGGGTCAGATAAAGGGGGATCTACAAGGATATGCAACTTCGTGCAGATCATCAAAACGACAAATTCAATATGGGTAGTCATGTCTTGTTTAAGGTCTTCTTTGAGTTCATTGATTGATGTGGTGATGGAGGAGTGCATGTTTTGATTGATGGTGGAAATATTGGCACTGAGTTGTCTCACTTCTTGTTGGGTCTTTGTGAAATTATATTGCAAGGTATTAAAGAGAGCTTCCAAGTCTTGCCTATGGGTATGGGCCATGATGACGAGGGAACTGAAAAAGGGCGGGTGGGGTAAAATTTTTTGTTAAAAAATGATAGGTATGAATGTGATAAGGGAGAAGAGATAAATCCAATGGAATAGGTCTCAAATAATGGTGCAAAAATTTCCATATTTTTTTTTTACACCTGCAGAGTTATACTCTGGTCTGAAGAATACTGCAGTGATGAAATGCCCAAATGCTTAACCAGGAAGAAATGTGTAGTGATTTGGAAACTCGGACACAGTTGCGCGACAATAGATCTTGTCTTTTTTATGTTTTGTTTCCGTCCCCAAGGGTTAGGTATTGAAGGGTTCTACAGACAAGGGTTTTCCCTATGCTATAGATCTCTGATATATGTGCAGGGTCCAATAGTAGTACTCGGACCAATATCTCAGGGAACCAACTAAGGAGGCTATACCATGCCCTTAATCATACTACCCGTCTACCCAAGTACTAGAGAGTATCTTCTCGAGTGTTGTTCTCGGTGACACTATAGTAGTCAAGCAGTCGATCAGTTTATCTAAAGAAGGCTTAAGAAAATCTAGGTCAGTCTGTATGCATGTGTTGTCTAATGCGCTACCACTCAAAGGGGTACCAATAGGGGTTACAAGGGTGGCCAACAAATGTGTGCTTAAGAACCACTTGTATTTATTGCATTTGTGAATCCCTCAACTGTGGTTTTATGCACTTAGCGATAGATATTTGTAGCTTAAAGACGCAAGAATATGTCTCTACCCTGAAAAAAATTAACCCACAATTTTATGTCAAGGGAAGTGCTCTTATACCACTTGTAATGTTACAGATATAAAAAGTATGCAGAACAGAAATAAAATGATAGAAATTGTAGATAAATAACAATATAACCATAACAACACCACAATAACATTGAAATGATATCAAAATAACACCATAAAGAGCACTTTGATTATGAGAGCAATGTTCATGGGCCTCTTCGAGGGGGAAACCTCCAATAGATTAGAGCTCTATTATAATAATATCCAAGCTAGGGTTCTCATACCCTCTACTCCTATTTATACTAAATATGTCTATCAAAAGAACCATCTAGAGGAAGATCCTTCTAGAAGCAGAAGCTTCTATCAAGTCTTCTTATATTTGAATTATTCTACTTTATTTCAAGGCCTTATTAATATTGACCTTTATTACATCCAAATATAGTGTTCTACATATGTGAGGGGTTAGGTCCCTAACACAAGTATGGAAACACCTTCAACGATTATTGCTTTTCTTGTAATAACTTTGGTCACAAAGCATTGAAATGCAGGAGTCCTGAAAAGAAAAATTTAGGAAGGTCCAATAACTTAATGATATGTTAGAGATGCAATTATTTTGGCCACACAACAAATTTTTGTCATACAATGAGATGTTACAAATGTGATTGGTTTGGTCACAAATCCCAAAAATGCAGAAAATCAAGAAGTCAATCCATGAGAAATAATTCATACAAGCCAGGAAGACAATATAATGAAGGTTGGAAGAAAAGAAGAAATTAAAAATCTCAAAGGAAAAACCTAGAAAAGAAATATCCAACAAACAAAATATCTAATGAAAAGGTATGGAGAAGAAAATCTGAAATAGAAATCAAGAAAGATGATCTAGCATATGAAAATGAAGAAATTGATAACACGAAAATGATGGGTGAAGCTCCTAATAAGGAATGTGAAATTCATAGATTTGAATATGCCACAAACTAGTATATCCTATGAAAGGAGAGATCCTAAAGAAGAAGATGACACAATAGCATATTCTAACGATATCATGCAAATCAAGAGTACATTAACCAATAAAAGAAAAACACAAACAAAAAATCCCAAAGAACAAAATGAAGAAGTTTCACTTATTACATAGAACAATGATGATAATGATGAACCTGTTGATGATTGCAACTATGTGAGACATTCTCCATCTTACAAACCTGAGAGATGTTGATGATTGCAACTATGTGAGACTTTCTATAACTTACAAACCTGAGAGAAATCCCTGAGAGCATAAATGAAGATGATGTATTAGCCTCCTCTGAGTAGAAGAGTTGATGAGAAACTCTAGATGACTCTCTTGTGCAATGCAATGGGAAATAAGATCTGTTGAGTGGACATGCATGTGGATGAGCATAGGTGAACATGATCCTAGTGGCTGAGCACTAGTGAAGAAGTGGTTCTTCTGTGTAATGAAGTGATCCAGAGATATGGAAATTCATATGGATGTGCCCCTAGTGGATTAGCACTAGTTGGTGTACAAGATCCCTTGCTATATTGTTCAAGAGTTAGACCTGCCTGTAACCCTAATTGTAATATAAAGGGTATAGGTCGGCCCCACCTTAATGTGACTAGTAATTAATCTAAATGATAATTAATCTGGTTAATATTAATTATATTATAATCTAGTGAGGTTGGCCCTGCTGTGCCAATAGACACTTATGTTGATAGGTTCAATTTATTATAAGTAAATATAAATTCCCCATTGAGGAATCATATCTTTCATGTGAGTTTGGAAATTTCAGCAAGTACACCTTCTTGGGAAAAGTGAACACCTCTCTTGGGTGCTAGTCTTCTAGGGTTTGAGCACCCTCTTGTGTGCTAAGTTTCATTGGTGGTGAAGTTATTTCTATTGAAGAATATAATAACGTATTTTGGCTAGGTTTTCTTCCCTTGTTGAGAAGGGTTTCCCAGGATACTTTTGTGTTCTTGTACATGATGTTTCTTCTTGTGAAATTGGTTGCTGCAACATTATTGGTTATGGTTAAATGCTAAAAATGGAATGAAATTAATGATTAACTTTTCTTATTGAAAAATAAACATGGTATCAAAGCATAGGACTTGAAGAACCCATTTCACAAGAAAATTTCAGCCATCCTCTCTCTCTTCTGCAAAATCGTACAACCTTCCTAGGGTTTCCAGAAATTTCATACGACCTACCTCTTCGAGGAGTTTCAACACTTGTCACTTGGACGTTGGGGATAAAAAGTGAATAGGAGTGTACGGGATCCTTCAATGCATCTCCAACAAGATTCATATTGCATTTCCAATCATTTTGACTTTTTGGCCCTAGGGTTTCTAGGGTTTCGCTAATTTCTACAGAAATTTCAACATTAGGGTTTATGCAACTCATTAAAGGAGATATTCATCTCACCAATGTTCTCCCATATTTCAAAGGCTTGTTTTTGGTAGTCATAAGTCCAACAAAACCTAAAGGTGCTAGCCTAGCCTAGCCGTTAGGTTTTCTAGCCCAATTGACAAAGGGTTGTGAAGAATATAAAATTATGATGAACAAAACCATGATGGAATTTAAGCTTGATGGATCAAGAAACTCCAAGTTTCTTTAAGACAAGACTTAAAAGAAAAACTTATTGTGGGTGATACAAAAAGGTGCCACTGTTACATACCTCCTTCATGAAGATGTCAAGAGGACAAAGATCATCCAGGAGCCATTGGAGAAATCATATCAGCACCTTCAGGTATGCACTTGTATATATATTATTTGTATCATTGTCATGATGGAAATTGTAGGAGGAAGGAACCTTTTTTTGAATTCATGGATCCAAAGGGATCTTAGTGCATTAAGAGGAACAACACACTCAAAGTGAAGACTCCAGGTTTGACTTCTTTAATTGTCATTCCTCTAACCTATATTTCTAATTTTTGCTACATTACAAGTAGGTGTTGTAGCTGTGACAACAATCCTTAAATTATTTTGATTCTATAGATGCACTCATTATTCTCCTTTAGGAGATATTCTTGTTTTGGTTCCTCTTGTTTTCTTATTCCAAACAGAGTAACAAAAAAAGAAGATGTTTATCCTTCAAAGGGATCCACTTGACTCAGAGGGATTCAAAACTATTTGAGAAAGAGGAAGAATAGAACCATCATTGAGGCAACCAATACAATAATACATTATCATAATCTTTCTATGATTCTATGGGAAGAAGCATGAATGAGACAATATATGTTGATTAGAATATTCTTCACTAGACTTTGAAAAACATAACTCTTGAAGAAGCCTTCACCGGAGTGAGTCCTGATATTGAAACACTTCAGGATATTTGGGTGCCTAATGTATTTTCATGTACCCAAAGAGAAGAAGTCCAAGCCATACCCTTCAGGAAGAAAGGATACATTCATGGGGTAACAGTGAATCTTTGAAGAAATTCCAGATCGACATCCCTAGTCAGAGACAGATTGAGACAAGCAAAGATGTTGTCCTTGAAGAAGAGGTAACTTTTCAAAGATCCAGATAATCTCAGATGGAGATTGATAGTGATACAATGCCTTCTCCCCCTTCAACAATTCAGAGGGAGACATACATTATTCCAGCTGATCTAGTTGCTCTAGTTGATATGTTTAGAGATATTTCAGTAGGGCATAAAAGGTCTTCCTAGGCTCACTCTACAAGAGGAAGAGAAACATACAAGCCTCTCAAGGCACATCCCGAGAGAAAAAAAATATTTTTCAAGCTAGTCTTCAGCCATGAGCCACACCATTTATTCTGAGCCTTCTTGTCATAAAGAAGCAACAAGAGAACATGTATGGAAATATGCCATAACACATGAATACCAATATATCTTAAAAGAATGATGTATAAGATATTGTTCAGAGACCAAAAGGAAAGTCTGTGATGAATTCCAAGTGGATCTATAAGATCAAGCATGTACCTGATAGAAGTGTCGAGAAATACAAAGAGATATCTATAGCTAGAGGTTTCTCACAAACAAAGGGAGTTGTCTATGATGAGACACTTGATCCAGTAAACCCGATACACTTCCATCTGTATTACCATCCATGAGTTGGAAACTATATAAGATGGATGGATTCTTGATGAGTTTGGGTTTCAACAAGAGTGTTGTTGATCCAAACCTATATTATTACAGTGTTGGTGACAAGAGCATGACTTTTATGACTTATTTAGAAAGCCTTGTTGTTAGATACAAGCAAGCATTGAATTTTGATTTCAAGATGAAGGATATGAGTATGATGCACCACTTCTTGGGACAAGAAGTATGATATATGAACGATGATATTTTTTCTAAGTCAAGGAAAACATACAGTATGAATATTAAAAGAAGTTCAGTATGACATAATGCAAAACCATCGTGATGGATTTGAAGAAAATGACAATGATTCAGACAATATTGATCCAAGGCTAATTGGATCATTGATGTATCTGGTTAACACCAAACCTAATTCATGCTATGCAGTGAATGTGCTTATTCAATCCATGAGTCAACCAAGACATACTCACTGGATAGAAATAAAACATGTATTGAGATATATATATGAGGCACAGTTGGATATGGCCTGAGATATGCCTCTAGTGTGAACTTGAGTTTGTAGGATATGTCGATACAAATTGAGAAGAGAGTACAATGGACCAGAAGAGAACATTCGATCGTTGTCTTACCATAAAATTTGTCATGGCTTCCTGATGCAGTAGGAAACAAAAATATTTGTGGCCTTGAATACCATAGAAGTAGAGTATGTATCATTGAGTGTGAAAATCAGTATGACTTCGCAAGCTTCTGATAGATTTACTTGATCATGAGATGGATCCTATGATGATAACCAAATATGTGTGTGAATATTTTTTTGAAAACCGAGTGTTTCATGATAGATCGAAACATGTTGAGATAAAACATCATTATATAAGAGATACGGTGCAGAGGAAAATAGTACACATGCAATACCTTCCTACACATGAGCAGATTGCAGACATCTTCACCAAATTAACTTTGTGAAAAATACCTCCCTAGTTGAGAAGGAGTGTTGATGACTACACCCAAGACAAAGTTCAAAGTACATCTGTGTGAGACTTGGCATGATGAAGAATTCCTCCCTACCTGAGAGGGAGTTTTGATGATTGAAGTTATGTGAGACATACTCTAGCTTACAAACCTAAGAGATGTTGATGATTGCATCTATGTGAGACTTTCTCTAGCTTACAAACCTGAGAGAAAGCCCCTGAGAGGGGTGTGTGGTTCCTATCTGAGACAGAGCTGGAACATAGATATGGCCTCCTCCTTACAGAGAGTTGAGAAGAACTCCATATGATTCTCTTGTGTAATGCATTGAGAAAGGATATTTTTTGAGTTGGACGTGCCTATGTCTGAGCACAAGGTGAACGTGTGAAATCCCAAAGTGTTGGGTGCATCATCATGAGAACATAAATGAATATGATGTAATAGCCTCCTTTGAGTAGAAGAGTTGATGAGAAAATCCATATGACTCTCCTGTGTAATGAAGTGGGAAAGAAGATCTGTTGAGTGGACGATCCTGTGGAGGAGCACAAGTGAACGTGATCCTAGTGGCTGAGCACTAGTGAAGAAGTGGTTCTTCTGTGTAATGCAGTGAGCCAAAGATATGGACATCCCTACGGATGTTCCACTTGTAAATTTGTTGAACCTGCACATAATAGATCTAGCTAAACAATGATACAAACATTTGCAGAGAGAATTGGAGAAATAAGAAGAAGGAGAGAAAGAATGAAAGAATTCTCATTAACCGTTATGAATAATGAATAATTTACACATGGTATACTCTGTATAAATTAATGAATTTACACTGGAGGAGAACCAATGCGCCATAGTAGTGGTCTAGAGTGATCTGGACACACACCAACAGTTACGGGAGTGAACTTCCACCTAGTCTAGTCTCTCAGGCAGTTACAGGAGTGAACTGCCACCTAGTTGAGTTAACTAGTCAACTAGTCTTCAATTAACTGATTGAACAAAGAGTAGTAAGGAGTTAACTTAGGGATTCAAGGATAATGTTCCACTCTGGTGATGATACCAAGGAAAGGTCGAATTAGCATGGTGTTGATCCCAATGTTGCATGGTGACAAAACCAATGCAGCATCTAAACTCAACTCAACTAGTCAAACTGAAGTGTCAACCGAAAGAGAATATTCTCCAGGTGGAATATTCTCCCCTAAATTATAGGAGACTAGATAATGACTAATTATGACTAATAAACAAGGGAAAACCTTAGGAAAAATAAAACCTAGGTGTGTGTGAAGTAACTCCAACACCCCCCTTGAACATCACTATGGTGAAAATAAAGATTGGGTCCAGACAACGAGGCCATGTTGGGTACCCAAGTATAAAATACAAACTGAAAATAAAGTGAGAAAAGAGGGAAAACCTCATGGGAAACCCCCCCCCTAAAGGTACAATGTATGTAAAAAGAAGAACTACATTTGCTAGGCAATTGTGTCCTTCACTCCAACACGAATTCATAGAAAATGGAACTTTTGCTCAGTGAAGGTCTTGGTGAATATGTCTACCATATGTTCTGTTAAAGGACAGAACTGTAAGTCGATGATCCCCTCATGTACTAAGTCCTGGATGTAGTTCATTTGGATCTTGATGTGCTTCTTCCACTTCCTCTGAACTAGATCTCTGCAGAACTTCAGAGTGCTCTGGTTGTCACACTAGATGACGATCGATCGATGAAACTGAATGCCCAACTCAGTGATAAAATGTTGTAGACACATAGCTTGAATGGTTATGTTAACTACCCCTCTATAATCTGCCTCAATTGAAGATAGAGCAATGACAACTTGTTTCTTGCTCAACCAATAAATAGGCCTGAAACCAATACTAAGTGAGTAACCAGATGTGGACTTGCGATCAATGCTATCGCCAACCTAGTCAGAATTAGAAAACTCGATGAGATCTAATGTAGAGTTTGTTTCATAATGAATCCCAAACGTTATGGTGCCCTATACGTATCGAAGGATACACTTTGCAGATTTCCAATGTAGCTCATGTGACTCCTGCATGAACCTGGAAACTGCACCAATTTCATATGAGAGGTATGGTATGGAGTGTGTAAGATACAACAATATCCCCACTAGTTGTCTGTACAGTGTGTTGTCAACCAATGGAGTCTCCCTTTCATCCTCAAGTTTGACTCCTGATAGGAAAGGAGTCAGGGCAGACTTGCAATCTGTCATGTGAAATATCTCAAGGAGATCTCATGTATACTTGGCCTGAGACAGTTTGATGCCTGATGCATCCTGACTGATCTCGAGTCCAAGGAATAAGTGTAGAGGACCCATGTCCATCATCAAAAACATGTCATGTAGAATCCTCTTGACTACAGTAATCGATGAAGTCGAGCACTCGGTGATCAAAAAATCATCGACATAAAAAACTAAAAGTAGAAGTGAATCAGTCGTCTGGAGCATGTAGACATTCAGTTCTGATTTACAGTGTACAAAGTTCTCTGACAGCAGGTAGGAGTCCATCTTGGCATACCATTCCCTCGGAGCCTACTTGAGGCAATAAAGGGACTTCTTCAGTCGACAAACCAAAGATGATTCCTGCATAAATCCCTGGGGCTGCTCCATGTAGATATCCTTAGAGAGATCACCGTGAAGAAATGCATTCTTAACGTCCATTTGATGTACTTCCCATCCTTTGGGTACTGCAATGGAAAGTTCTAATCATATGGAATCCATCTTTTCTATTGGAGAGAAGGTCTCATCATAGTCAATACCATGAACCTACTAAAAGCCTTTGGCGACAAGCCTGGCTTTGTATTCGCTAATATGTCCATCCGCTGCACTCTTGGTCCTGTAGACCCATCTGCATTTGAAAAGTTTCCTCCCAGAAGGAAGGGGAACCAGATCCCAAGTTTGAATTGTTGAAAATATAACTGTGAGGGGGGGGGGTTGTGAATCAGTTATGTATATAATCTTGAAACTTTTCATGTTATTTTCTGATTCTTTCGAGATTATTATATAATTTGTTACTGATAACTTAACATGCATATATATACAATATTTTATCAATCACACAAAATACACAGGGACACTGATTTTCATGAGGAAACCCATAAGGGTGAAAACCTCTTCTTCTTAGGATGTCAATCAAGCTCCAAATTTCATGTACATCACAGTCTTTGAGCTCCAAATCATATATCAGGATACAACATCTGATAGAAAGATACAAAGTGCAGATAGCACCAATTCTCATAATTCTCTAGCACTAACTAGATGGAAGCACCAATTCCAAGGCTTCTCTAGCACCGACTAGATGGAAGCACCAATTCCCAGAATATATTCTAGCACTAACTAGAATCTAGAGGATTGCAATCCTCCCTAGTACCACCCTACCACCCTGATTGAATCTTACAAAACTTTATTGAATTTCTCTATCTCTGGTATGTTCTATTATAGCTCCATGTCTTCTCTGCCTTCTATAGGTTCTATTCTTTGATCCGCTTCTACATTGTTCTGCTTCTATGCTCTTCTCTGCTTCCTTCTGAGCTCAACACCACCTCATGTTCATCTTCTCTTCTACCTTTTATTCTCTTTGTTTCCTCTGCATGCTCTTCACCACGCCATGGATCTCCCCATCTGGTTATGCACTCCATCTCATCCTACCCACATGCCTCACTTTCGTATAAAATCTCTATCTTCTATGCTCTTCATGTCTTTCTCACACCGAGTCCTCTGCCTGATGATCCTTCCAACTCTTCGTCTTCTCTGGAAATTATCCTGAAAATGTTCATCATCAGTGTATCAAAATATTCTTTGGCTTCTCTAGAAGTCACAACTCTTCATCTTCTCTATCAGTTACAGCCAGTCACTTTTGACTTCTTTGGCTTCTAATCCCCTTCCTTCATGTGACCACTGGCTGTGACCAAAGGCCAGTCACTTCGAGACTTCTCCTTTCGGGTATTTGGATGCTATCCAACCCTGACTTTCCTGACTTTCGAACTCCCGAACTCTGAATTAATTCCTATAGAGCACTAGCTCTGTTCTCAATATGACCTTGGGAGATGAACTCACGTGACCACATGACTACAGACATGTGCAAAGGTGGTTTAAAACAAACTGTGTTTCGCCTCACAATTTACCTCGAGCCTCCACATGTACTTTCTCCAAAACCATGGTTTCAATTGCGTCCCACCCTAAACTCATTAACATTCGTGCACCTTCAATCCTCGCAATTTTATGGTATCGTCGATCTCATGATCTTGACGATTCTCCTGAACTGACGATTCAGATCTGTCCTTTCAAGTTCTGTGGATCGATGGTTGTGATTGATTTTGTGATTCGAGCTTCAGGAGTTTCAAATCTCAAACCCTACTTTCCTTCTTACTTAAATCTTCCAGAGTTGAAAATCCACTAACACATGTCCCTCTTGGATTAACGGTCGATATCTCCTTCGGGTCTCCTCACTCCGAAAATTTCAAATCTCAACTTCTCGTTTCTTCTGATTGGATATCTTTCGAAATGGAATATCTGCTGACATCTATCCTCTTTAATCTAACGACTATCCTCTGCTCTAGGAATTTTCCCTTTGACATTCTCATATTTCAGTTTCTCCTCGCTCGAATTCCCTCCGAGTGTTTTACCCGGAGCTTGCGATCTACTGACACACCTCCTCTCATAGATTGATGGATCCCAACTACTTTGGCTATTCAAGATTCAGTGATTTCAAACCTTTCTCCTTCACGTTTTCCTGGAGTATTTGTGTTCGAATGCATAATCTTCGGACACGTACCCCTCCTGGTGATCAACGACCAGGGTCTTCTTTGGGTCTTTGACGTTTGGGACTTTGGGACTTTAGTTTAATCACTGGTGGTAAAACTCCCAAAGTAAAAAATCCCGCAGTGACGTAACTTTCTTATGTCACTTGATGATGTGGCATGACCTAAGTAGTTGTCGCATGTCACTCAGATTCATGATTTGCATGTACTTGAAATGTCGATTCAACTTGACACTTGTCATTATCTGATTGTGCCATGTGTTCTTGGTGACATAGTCTTGTTGACATGGATCTCCTCATGTGACACATGTTCTTCTCTTGGATCTAATGATTGTCCTAACTACTGAAATATATCTTAGATAGAAGGATGAGAGCGACTTCAGACCTTCATCCTTCAGGACTTCGGGACTTTTCGTTTCCTTTCCAACCATAAACTGTCGAAGTGATTCACTCTATAGTTGTGGATCATGTGCCACTTGTCAGTATTGACGAGGGACAGTCCCTTCTTACATCGGCACTTCGGGACTTCGGGACTTTGACAAGTTCTCTCTCCTATGCTCATCGAAAGGCTTAACCTTCATGAATTTATCTCTAGATCCAACGACTATTGATCCTCGACACCTAGATCCAATGGATCACATCTGTACTTCTCCTATGTGATTCCTCTAGTCACTAGATGTTGATCTAACTGTCATCACATTTTCTCCAGATCTGATGGTCCTTATTCATTTCGGATTTTGGGCTTCGGGTAATTCGACTTTCAAGTTGCCAATTCTTCTGAAGTGAGATTCCCCAAATAGTAACCTCCTCACAACTTTTGACCTGAACAAAATGTTGTTCTTCGATCATGTTCTTAGATCGATGGCTCAATCTATGTATGGTGTTGCTCTTCTAGCTTATCACGTCCTTCCACTTAGAATGATCGAATGGTTGTTGGGTATTCTGGATTGGTGATCCAATGACCATTGTCATTCTTCCACTTGATCTTTCTCGCCTTCTATTCTTTCCATTGATGATAAGCACACTCTTCCTATAAACATGCCAACAAAATCCGTCTTTGACATTGATGGAAACCCTGATAGGCTTCATTATTGTGCTTAGACCTCCAATTGTAGCATCGATACAACACCTTTTTCTACCCCTTTGACATCAATGTCAAAGAAAATAGAGAGTGACTCTGTGCTCCCCCTAATCAGATATACTATTGTGGGTGGGAAATCCCCCTATGGAATAGCATTAAGGGTTATGTAATGCATGCAAGAATGACCTGAAGTCTCCTACTTTTTACCAACATCCCAATCATAAACCCCATTATTCATATTTAAATACAAATATAAAAGGATCAATTCACTATACCTTGACTTCTATGTTTGATGTAGATCCTTTTTCTTTTGGTTTCTCCTTGACTGCAAGTTTCCTCCCAAAGCAGACCTGCATTCACAAACAGCCAAACAAAGAACTCCAAGCATGCGTTTGATCTATGAACTAATGGGTTATAGATTCTATCAAAATATAATCAATATTAAACATTAAACACCTCATATGGGGGACAGGAAAAGTACTTATTTTATTAATGTCACAAGAATACCTTACAATAGTGAGATCGACCACTGCTCCTCGAATAGGGTCTTGGGCTCTTGTTCAACTGTACTCCAACTTCTTTCATATATTCTTCTCTTCACACAATGGTTTCAAAAGATTGGGACAAGGGGAATGAAAAATCAGGTAGAGTTTCTTTACTCTTATTTTTTTCTCTTGAAATGGGACCCCTACCCCTTCTTTTATAGGCTAGAAAGGGCTAGGTATTTGGTTGAGTCATCGGCTATGGGCAGTCAAAAAATTTAGTTAACATACCCCAAAATGTGTGTTCCGTCTGCAAATTTCCACTTTTTGTTATTTTTAGGTATACACAGGCTGTAGTGGGTCAGCCAGCATACGCACGCATGCAGTAGTGGAGAAGGGCACGTATGCCCTCAAAAAGGGTGTTTTTTAAGAAGTTGTTCAGTAGTGGCTTGGAAAATAAGGCAAATGAGATGGCCTAATGCCAGGTACTCATTTCTAGTGCAATTTAGGGTTATAACAGATGCCCCCTAATGTGTGAGGTCAGAAGAGCATCTGATGGCCAAAATACATTATCAATCTTCACCAATGTACCAAATAAGTGATCCCATGGATTAGAATTTGGGAGGTGTCATCTACAAAATAAAAATTGTTTCATTGAGGCGGGCATACCCATGCTCGGGATGAAATAAAATCATGGTTGCTAACAAAATACACTGCAGATCCATGTCATATAACTATATAAAGTGTAGTCACGAGAAATACACATTAGATTTACATTTCAAAATCAAAAAAGATATACATGCATAGTATCCATCTTCCAGAAGATGATAAGGCCCGATGGCTAGAGATGGGGTCTTCAGAGCTGAGAAACAACTTCAAAATATTCATAACTTGGGTAGGAGTGTAATATGTGTGTACGAATACACTACCTAGAGGTCTTCAACAGCCTATTAGGAACAAACTAGAGGATCTTGATGATCAGGCTGAGGGCTTCATTGATTTCGAACAAAGACTTGATTGGGCTTTCGGGATGGTCAGGCATGAGGGAAAGAGACAATCTGCAGAGGGGGGCGAATCAAGATTGGTAATAATTTCCCTTGGAAAATAGTAGGACAAAAGATGAGACTCATGCAACATGATATTTTGACATAAGTTCACGATGCAGGAGGCACCACAAACTCTCCATATGTTTGGAAGAATAATCAAACAGAGGAGGACACAACTCTATGCAGAGAGAACAACTTCCTAAGGTCATGTTAAATCCCAGGGCTTGACGAACAAACGAAAGGATGTGCTTTGTCCAAGGGTGACTCATTGTGCTACCAATAAAAAGAAAATACGTTTCCCTTTCTCTTTTGGGGGTATATTTGATTTTTTTTGTTTTTGTATTTTTCAATAATTTTGGAAATCTTGAAAAAGAATAAAAGAATGCTACGTTACAAAGGAAGATCGAGTGTCGCAGACATACTAGTTCCAAGTGCACAAAACACATGGTTGCTCAGGGAAAAGGAACATATGCAGGAAAAAGACACTTAGGAAAAATCCTCCATGGGCCAAAGGTGTCATGACGCAGAGGAAAAGTGCTACAGGGCTTGTATATAAGGCATGCTTCAGATGGTTTAGTTGAGAGCAACATGGAGATGACTTTATTCCAAAGATGCAGGTATGCAAACGTGATTAATAAGACACACAATGGGAATGTCCTTCGATGTAATTTTAACGAGCCCAGAGAATGTAATCTCGGTGGTTTTCATATTTCAAGAGTCTAAAAAAGCGTAAAAGGAGACTCCAATTGGGTACCTTTTTCGAAGATAGTCTATTCGGTTCAAAAAAGGGGTAAACTAGCACTGACTAGATGTCTATTCAAAAGCATTTTAACAAGTGTGATGAAGACAAGATCACTGACAATTTTTTCATGTTTAAGGAGTCTGAAAAAAGCTTAACTATGGACTCCATTAGGAATTTTCTTCTGAACCATATTAATGAGTGTGAAAGGATAAGGTCACGCGATGATCTTTTCAATTTTAGGGAATCTGAAAAGAGCTTAGCTATGGACTCCTTGGGGGTTCCTTTTTCATAAATTTAGTCCCTCAGGCCCGAAAAAGGGTTAAAATCATACATGAGAATACTCTTCTAGGGAACTGAGGATCCTAGAGTATACCTTTGTTCATATAGTTGACCATCCAGACCGAAAAAGGGGTAAAATACCACCGGACAGACGTGCCTTCAAATTTCAGTTTAGTGAGCGTGAAGGTCAACAAGGTTGCTTGACAATCTTTTCATTTTTAGAGGGTCTGAAAAGGGCTTAAAAGAAGACCCGTTATGTTTTGGGAGTCCCGAGGGTGAGGTCAAGAGTGATAATGAATCATGCAAATGAGGCTCAAACTAGTAGTCAGGAAAAACTAAGAAGGACTCCCGAGACTATAGTCATTAGTGACGGCATGGACACCAAAATGCAACTAGGATCTACCTAGGGCATCCATGTTAAGGTAGGCTCTACCACTAAATTACGACACTTCTAAAGAAGCAATGAGGGTTCTGTATCGCAACTTGGTGGGGTTGATCCTATGGCGTAGTGATAAAGACAACAAGATGCAGAAACTGGAGGTGGAATCCTAACTTAAATGCAACAGGTTGGAAAAATGACTTTTTACCAAAGGACCTTTAAAAAGACCCAAATCTCCAAAAAGTTTCCCAATACCCAAAGTAACACTTATCGTAACAATCCATAGAAAACTCCTGAACCATACTAAATGTTTTTGAATTTAGAAAAAATGACAAAAAGGGTCCAAAAAATGACAAAAAGGGGCCAAAAAGTGTATAAATAGAAGCTGGCGACTCATTATCACCATTGTTATTTGAGAAATTGACTGTGGAGCCAAAAACACCCCTTTGACAAAAGAGTTGATTTTGGGAGCTTCGGTGGACGGAACGAACTTTCAATTGGACCAAGTAAGCACATACGAACCCCCCTTGCATCTCAATACTTCATTTAAGCATTTCTTTTTGTTTTTTGGGGGGGAGATGACCTTTAAAATGGTCATCCCTACGTATACACGGGATGTCTTATGACAGCTAGTGTATGCCCGTGTGCCGAGAAAATGTTGCACATGGGCATATGTGACTTTCTACATTACATCCTACGTATACCCTCCAACATAGGAAAAATTAAAAAATGCAAGGGCTAATCCCCCCTGGACTTGTCAATTGCAGGATGTATGTTCACTGGAGGGAGAGAGAGGGAGAGGAATTTGATGCTGTGGTCTCAAATGACCCTGATGTTGTAGCTGAACTAGCTCAATGTGGCTTATTTAAGTTCTCCTAGTGTGCATTTATGTGAGCACAACCTAGGTTGTTGAATGCCTTGATCGATTACTGGCACCCTGATGTGGAGGCATTCATGCTCGAGGGACAATCATTGACTCCAACAACTGAAGATATCTACTTTCTGACTGGCCTCTTAAGGAGAGGGGAACCAGTCAACCTTCACACATTTCCTTCCGGGCCTCACAACATAGGGGAGTTGATTAACCTCCATTGCGAGGAAGGTACTGACATGGTGGGCACTCGGGTGTCGGTTCATAAGATCAGCAACCTATCACTAAAAGTGATAGTTCTACTCATTGGGCAGATTATTGGATTCACAACTTTACACCAGGCTTCTCGAGCACACAATTATTTAGTGGTTCAGTGGTAAAATGCACAAATTTTTGACAGGATTACTATGTTACTAGAATGCATGAAAAGGCAGTTGATAGAGTGTCAGATGCGTAGGCACAGAAACTTTGGGTTTGGTATTGTACTTTGTTCTTTCTTCTTCGAGAGGGTGCCTATTTTGAGTCCAAGGGAGATTGTACGCGGGCACATAGCCTCTTTTCCAACAGTAAACAGATGGGCAACGTTGTTGCCGTGAAAGGGAGGAGGGAGGACTATCGAGGCCTTCGATGACAAGTTTTTCAATTGGTGGTGTTGAAAGATTCTGATGATAGAGGGCTATCCTTATGCTGCAATTGACTTTTCCAGGGACCCTGACATGAGGGTACCTCCCGGAGTGGTACGAGGAGATCTAGGTTAGCCCACTTTTCAAATTTATTTAATTTTTATGTTTTTTTTATATATATCATTTTTTTTATATACCAGAGTATCTGATAGATATGTGTCTGTTATGTGCATATGTGGGGCCGATGCATCCAACGGACTTTGCAAGGACCAGGCAACGTCCTCGAACAGAGGTTGTACCAGCCGCAACCGGTGGACCAACAAGAGCAGGGGGAACTCCAACTGGTGAGGCGAAGATAATTTTGAGACGAGTAGAGTGGAACCTTACCTCTCTCACTCGCATAGTCCCCATGGCAAAGATCGAGGATCTGTCGCCATCTATGTAGCCTCATGTAGTTGGGGTGCCACGGACTTGGGTCCAGATTTTCTGACATTTGGAAAATGTCATTTTTTAGTACAACGGCGCAAAGAGGCCCCATCCTTAGTTAGGATAGAATACCTATGTGCCAAGGGAACCTTTTGTATATTTTTGAGGGAATAATCCCTGTGACTCTTTACTGGACGTATTTTTGAGGCACTTACACCCACCCATGTACTCTGATATTTTTGATATTATATATGGATTTTTATGTCTTTTTTGTGTCTTATGGATTACATCTACTTTACAAATGTATTTTCATGTGCTTGTGTATATTTTTCTCATATGTGTGCAATATGCTAGTCTAATACATGATTAGCTAGAGTGTATGTAACTTGATTCAATCTCCTAGGAACATGGATATACGTAATGTAATCAAAGATTTGTTCTAAGAGACGTGCCCTAAGGAACCATCGATGTAGAGTAGGATCGTAAATGCGGTAAACTCCATTTAACTGAGACACAACCAACTGAGCATCTAAATATACCCAGAGGTGAGAGATACCATGCAACAAAGCGTCACGAAGAAACTCTAGAACTGCACTATATTTGGCGAGATTGTTTGTGGTGTCACCTAAACAGATACCTCATGAAGATATAAGTTGGCCTTGAGGTGTGAAAATCACCCAAGACGCAAAAGTAAGCCTCCGAGTGTGTCGGCTAGCACCATTCACAAACCAAATGAACACCTCTAATTCACTTTACATCTACCACAGTGAAAAAGATGACATAAAAAATGACACATCCACAAAACAAAAAAGACAAAAACTAAAAAACAAAAAAGTACATGAACTATACATATGTTACAAAAAAATTACCCAAGGTGACCCACCTATGAGTAATAATTTTTGAGGTAGAGCCTATTTCTAGGATTCGCCAAATCATTTCCCTCAAAGTCTAACAGACGATAAGTTCCCTTTTTAAGAGCCTCTTTTATGATGAAAGGTCCGAACCACATGGGTTTGAACTTGCCTACCCCCAGGGGGTCCTCAGGATAAGGTACCCTTCAGAGAAAATCTAAGGACGAATGGACCAATCATACTGACACCTGAATTTTTGTTTGTGAGCCTCGTTGGCCAAGGCCATGCCATGATGTTTCTCATTGAGTTGCTCAAGGTATAATAAATGCTCTTCAAGTGGTGAAGTGTCTGGCAATAACTGTACTACCAACTTTAAATATGGGATCTGACATTCTATGGGTAAGACGGCTTCCAGCCCGTAAACGAGTTGAAAAGGTGAGAAATTGATTACAGTATTGATGGATGTTCGGTAAGCCCATAATGTTGAGTATAACATCAAATGCCAATTTGACTTGGCCGAATTGATCATTCATTGTAGAATGGTCTTAAGATATTTATTTATGGCTTCAACCTGACCATTCTCTTGGGGGTAGTAGGCTGATGAATGTTCTTGCTGCAACCCAATATTTGATTTTAATTCAGAGATCATTGTGTTATGAAAGTGACTACCATGGTCAGTGGAAATCTCTCTCGAGACACCGAACCTTGCTATGATCTGGTTGAACAAAAAGAGAGCAACAATCTCTCTATCATCCTTGAATGTTGGCATAGCTTCGACCCACTTCGTGAAGTAGTCTACGACTACAATGATATAATGAAGCCCCTTACTGAAGGAGGGTTGCATGTAGTGTAATCAATCCCCCACTTGGTGAAGGGACCAATGTTGATGAAGGGAAACATGGGAGCAGGGTGTTCCCTCCTCTTCCGAGAGAAGATATGACATGGGTGGCACTTCTTGACTGATTCAATACAATATTTGATTAATGTCGGCCAGAAGTAACCAGCCTGTAGAATCTTTTGGGTTGTTGCAAGCCCAGACAAATGACCACGGCATGCTCTAGTATGGCAATCGTTAAGCACAATTTCTTCTTCTTCATGAGTGAGGCACCGACAAAGGATGCAATATACACCTTGACGATACAAAGTATCTTCGAGTATGAGATAGTTCTTAGCCTGATGGCGTATGTGGCGATGCTCATCATGAGAAGCAGAGGCGGGGCACTTCAAAGTCTGGAGATAGACTAGTATATCTCCATACTAGGGGTCTGAAGATGTGATAAAAAAAACATGTCTCCTTGAATAGGCGACTCTTCGGGCATAACATCACCTGACTCGACCAGAAGTTCTAAGATGAGTTCCACAAATACTAATGACTTTTTGGATTTTGCTGAAACAAAATCTAAGTCAAATTCCTGGAGGAAAACTATCCATATACTGATCTTTTCTCCAATTACCCATCGTGTCAACATGTATTGAAACGGATTCACAATGACAATGACGATGGTCTTGAAAAACAAGATATAATGACGGAACCATTGGACATCATGAACTGTTGCCAATGCAATTTTTTCAATGTGGGAATAATTGAGTTCCGGTCCAACCAAGCCTCAGCTCAGGTAATAAATCATATATTCTGAGAGAAAATAATCCTCCTGAACTAATACCATACCGATGGTCGACTCTGTCGCAGCCAAGTACAACAATAAATCCTTATTATAATTGGGTGGCTGAAGCAGAGGGGCAGTCGTGAGGGCACGTTTCAATGCTTCGAAAGAGCATTGAGCGACTTTGTCCCAATGAAAAGGAACATCCTTCTTCAGTAAATGCATAAATCCCTTTGTGATCTCAGCATAATTTGCGATGAAACATCGTAAAAAGTTATCTTTTCCCTGTAAACTCTGAAGCTGAAGGATTGTACACGGGGGAGGCAACTGAACTATTGCCTCAACCTTCATAGGATCGACCATGATCCCTGTTGTCGAAACTATGAAACCTAGCAGACGGCCCGACGTCACACAAAAACTACATTTGTTTGGATTCAAGCGAATCTGGAAGTAGCGACATCCCTCAAAGATAAGTTAGAGGTGTGTGGGATGATCAATTCTATTATGAGATCATGATGCTAAATCATCTAGGTAGGCCTTGACTATACGTTTGAGGTCATGGAAAGGAAAAAACATAGCCCGCTGAAAGGTAGCTCCAGCATTTTTCAGGCCAGAAGGCATCTTACGATAAGCAAATGTACCCCATGGACAAATGAAATTTGTTTTGTGTTGGTCTTCGGGTTTGATTTATATCTGATTGTATTCTGAAAAAACATCCATGAAAGAAAAGCCCTCGCAACCTGTGCATTCATCGACGATCTGGTCAATAAATGGTGTGGTGAAATTATCTTTTGGACAGGCTTTGTTCAAATCATGGAAGTCCGTACATACGTGAATAGTACCCTATTTTTTGTCGACCAGTAGGGGATTTGACACCCATTGGGTCAAATGGATGGGGTAGATAAAACCTACTTTGATAAGTTTCCCTACTTCAACCTTAATAGTTGTTGACTTCTTAGGATTAACTGGATGAAGCTTCTGCTGGACCAGCTTAGTGTCAGGATAAGTCATGATTTCATGTTCAACAATTTTTGGATCAATGCCTGGCATTTCCTCGTAAGACCAGGCAAAAACATCGTAGAATTCTTTAAATAAATCCATGTAGATTCAAATCTCCTCATGGGAACAGTCAGCTCCGACGAAAACATTATCCACAACGCCAGGGGCTCTATATATATTAATAGGTATAGTTTCAACAATGGTTTCCATATTACCCTTAGCATAAACAACATGTGAAGCGAAGGGATTGATAGGACAAGACCTATCTCCAATCATATTTAAAGTGAATTCCCTTGCTTCAATTATTTGTAACTCTGGGAGGAAATAAGATTTGTGATGGATATCATCCCAGGGTTTGTCCAGACTATTCATTGCTTCAATAATTGCTTCATCTGAGGGCAAGGCAAAGTCTAAAGAATTAGTATCGGTAAGGGAACCCTGAGCCTAAATAGGCTCTATAATTGGATCTAACTCTTGTGCGGGAGTCAAATCGGGGTCGACGAAATCTTGCTGGACTATAGAGTACGCAACTTCTGTCGTGGACAAGGGCATGGCCATTCCATGGTGCCCTGTCCTTTCCATCGAAGGAATAATCCACGGATCGTTGAAGTAAGTCATATGAAATGATGAGACCTGAAAAATCTCAACCTTATGGTTGTCTGATATGAACTTAAGATCACCTTGAGGAGGTGGTTAATCCAAAGTACCCATCAAATGTGGGCACAAACCAACCCCTATGTTGACAATGCCAGGTTGAGGTTTATCAATCATAGGGACCACGGATGCCCCCAATGAAGGGTCAGGATGGGAGAAAAAAAAATGATCAATGGTCACGATCCGGCCCTCGTGTGGAAACAACAAGACTCAGAAAAATGTAGCAACCACTACTTGCATGGAATAGGTCCAACTCCTTCCTAACAAGAGATTGTAGTTGAGAGACACATCAACTAGTTCAACCTGGACACACACGATCTTCCCTCCTAACTACACGAGGAAAGATGAGATGATGCCATGTGGTCGGAACGAATGGCCACCAAAAGTGGTAAGAAGAGTAGGTGATGAAGAAAATGCAGGTTGGCCAATGGCCTTCCAACATGTTAAATATATTATGCATGTCGAGGCACCCTCATCAACCACCATGCAAAAAATGTTTTGAGTAAATTTTTTCGTGGTGTAAGCCACTACTATCTAGAACGCTATGTGGTAAGGGAGACGAGGTTTTAAGTTGGTCATATCAAGCATGAGTGTACTTGGATTACAAGTCTCGACAGATCCTAAGGTGGCTAACAAAGCCTTTCTCTGGGAAGGGCAGCTATGGAGGACCACCAAAGTAGACATCACACAAGGGGTTTGAGACAAATCCTCCACCACAGAGTATTTCTGGGTGGCCCTTGTGTTTGGGTTGTGAGAAGATTTCTTGAACACACCTTTTGGGATACGTGTCATTGTTTCACCCAACATCTTCTCGATCTGGAGAGGAAGAGATGGGGTATAGGCTTATTTACCTTTCTCATAGGTTCTTGGCTTTCTGTATTCATGTGCTCTAGTTAATATATAGGCATCACCTTTCATCATATACACATTCATGGACGAAGAATTACTCGAAGAAAGAGGGGGTCCTTGACTGCCCCCTTCCGTGCTTGTATAGTCTTGAGTTAAATTTTTCCCATGTTGAAATGGGTTCGTTAACATAGTAGGTTGTTGTTGTGACAATAAATTTTGGCCCTCCACAAGTAGAGGGCACTAGTGAGTCGGGTGGTCTTCCACGCACAGGTTACACAGATACTTCGACTTCCTCTTTCCGGTATTTCCCCCAAAAGCATTATTAGTGGGTTTCTTATCCCCTTTACCCTTCTTTCGTTGTTTCTTCTTTCTATCAGGCTGTTGGGTGGCCTTCGTATTTTTCGATTGCACACTATATACATCCGACATTTGGGTAGGGGGAGCAGTCAGACCAGTGGTCTGGCTAGTCTCTATGTGTTGTATTGACAATTGTTGCAATTGTTTTGTCATCTAATCAGTGGGATTTGTTTTTGTTGAGCCAACAATACCATCGGCATGTGGTCCAGCCCTCTATCTTCTTTTATCAAGTATTGACCATGGCACACCCGAAAAAATTTCATACAGTAAAACAGACTAAGAGTAAATCAGCTCAAGTTATTGAGCTCTCATGATTGCATCTTCTTCTGAAAACACTCCCAATGTTATGACATCTTTGGATAACTGTTGGTTTGATTTGTATCTAATTTTATTTTAAAAAAAATCCATCAAATAAAAGGCCTCGCAACCTGCGCATTCATCGACGATCTAGTCAATAAATGGTGTGGCGAAATTATCTTTTGGACATGCTTTGTTCAAATCATGGAAGTTCGTACATACGCGAATCGTACCCTTAATAGTTGTTGCCTTCTTAGGATTAACTGAATGAAGATTCTGCTAGATTGGCTTAGTGTCAGGATAAGTCGTGATTTCATGTTCAACAATTTTTGGATCAATGCCTGGCATTTCCTCGTAAGACACGGCAAAAACGTTGCAAAATTCTTTAAATAAATCCGTGTAGATTCGAATCTCCTCAGGGGAACAGTCAGCTCCGATGAAAACATTATCCACAATGCCAGGGGCTCTGGATATATTAATAGGTATAGTTTCAACAATGGTTTCCATATTACCCTTAGCATAAACAACATGTGAAGCCAAGGGATTGATAGGACAAGACCTATCTCCAATCATATTTGAAGTGAATTCCCTTGCTTCAATTATTCTTAACTCTGGGAGGAAATAAGATTTGTGATGGATATCATCCTAGGTTTTTTCCAGACTATTCATCGCTTCAATAATTGCTTCATCTGAGGGCAAGGAAAAGTCTAAAGAATTAGTATCGGTAAGGGAACCTTGAGCCTAAATAGTCTCTATAATTGGATCTAACTCTTGTGCAGGAGTCAAATCAGGGTTGATGGAAGCTTGCTGGACTATAGAGTACACAACTTCTGTCATGGAAAAGGGCATGGCCATTCCATGGTGCCCTATCCCTTCCATCATGGCCGATGGGGAAGGAAGAATCCATGGATCGTTGAAGTAAGTCATACGAAATGACGAGACCTAAAAAATCTCAACCTTATGGTGGTTTGATATGAACTTAAGATCACCTTGAGGAGGTGAGTAATCCAAAATACCCATCAAAGGTGGGCACAAACCAACCCCTATGTTGACAATTCTAGGTTGAGGGTTATCAATCATAGGGACCACAGATGCCCCCAACGAAGGGTCAGGATGGGAGAAAAACAAATGATCAATGGTCACGATCCGACCCTCGTGTGGAAACAACAAGACCCAAAAAACTGTAGAGACCACTTCTTGCATGGAATAGGTCCAACTCCTTCCTAACAAGAGATTGTAGTTGAGAGACGCATCAACCAGTTCAACCTCGACACACACGATCTTCCCTCCTAACTACACGAGGAAAGATGGGATGATGCCATGTGGTCGGAATGAATGGCCATCGAAAGCGGTAAGAAGAGTAGGTGACAGAGACAATGCAAGTTGGACAATGGCATTCCAACATGTTAAAGATATTACACATGTCGAGGTGCCCTCATCAACCACCATGCGAAAAAAATTTCAAGTAAAATTTTTCATGGTGTAATCCACTAGTATCTAGAACGCTACGTGGTAAGGGAGACGAGGTTTTAAGTTGGTCATATCAAGCATGAGTGTACCTGGATTACAAGTCTCGGTGGATCCTAAGGTGGCTAATAAAGCCTTTCTCCGGGAAGGGTAGCTCTGGAGGACCTCCAAAGTAGACATCACACAAGGTGTTTGAGACAAATCCTCCACCACAGAGTATTTCTGGGTGGCCCTTGTGTTTGGGTTGTGAGAAGATTTCTTGAACACAGCTTTTGGGATGCGTGTCATTGTTTCGCCCAACGTCTTCTCAATATGGAGAGGAAGAGATGGGGTATAGGCTTCTTTACCTTTCTCATAGGTTCTTGGCTTTCCATATTCATGTGCTCTAGTCAATATATATGCATCACCTTTTATCATATACACATTCACGGATGAAGAATTAGTCGAAAACGGAGGGGTTCCTTGACTGCCCCCTTCCGTGCTTGTATAGGCTTGAGTTAAATTTTTCCCATGTTGAAATGGGTTTGTTAACATAGTAGGTTGTTGTTGTGACAATAACTTTTGGCCCTCCACAAGTTGAGGGCACTAGTGAGTCGGGTGGTCTTCTACGCACAGGTTACACAGATACTTCGACTTCCTCTTTTTGGTATTGCCCCCATCATTATTATTAGTGGGTTTCTTATCCCCTTTACCCTTCTTTTGTTGTTTCTTCTTTCTTTCAGGCTATTGGGTGGCCTTTGTATTTGTTGATTGCACACTATGTACATCCGACATTTGGGTAGGGGGAGTAGTCGGACCAGTGCTCTGGCTAGTCGCTATGTGTTGTATTGACAATTATTGCAATTGTTTTGTCATCTAATCAGTGGGATTTGTTTTTTATGAGCCAACAATACCATCGGCATGTGTTCTAACCCTCTACCTTATTTTATCAAGTATTGACCGTGGCACGCCCGAAAAAATTTCATACAGTAAAACAGACTAAGGGTAAATTAGCTCAAGCTATTGATCTCTCATGATTGCATCTTCTTATGAAAACACTCTCGATGTTGTGACGTCTTTGGACCAAAGACTTAAGGAACCACTCAAGAAGGAACGTTGGTGGGACTGACACTTTAATCAAACTCTTCCGGCGTCTCCATTCTCGGATGTGATCGGAGATGTGGTCCACCTTTGTTTGTTCAAAATTTTCCAGCAATTTGGTGTCGACATTGTATCTCACAGGTAATTGGAAATGGTTTAAGAAATCCATTTCCAATTCACCAAAGGAAGAGTATCTTGAGTGGTTGAGCTCAATCTACCATTTCACAGCACTCCCAATGAGAGTGCGTTGAAAAAAATTCAACTGTACAGAGTCGTCTTTCAACGAATTAGACGAGCACCAAAGGTGATAGGTAGTCATATGATCTCCTGGATCTTTGTTAGGATTGGATTTGAACTTTGGTATGTCTGAAGGAAACTTGGTCGGCATAGGAGGCCAACGTGGATCGTGATATATAGGATCATTCAACGACATTGTCAATTCCGACAATTGCAACGTTGCTAGAAACGGTAGTTTGGGTTGCTGGTTATAACCATGGAAAAAGGGGCCTGGAGTTTGACTGGCACCAGGTTGTCAAGAAAATTTGGGTTGTTGGCCAAGGTTATGGAAAAAACCATGTCCATGAACAATGTATGGGTTCTACGTTTGTGGATACATCATCGACTGATTCCCGAAATAGGACTTAGACGGTTGGGTGTGCATTGCATTTGAAGGACCTTGGGAAGGGTTGCCCCATGCTAATCCCATGGGCATAGGTCTTGCACCTTTCCCGGGATTCCATTGGTTGTGAAAGGGGTTGCCCCCGATCGACATACCTGATGAGGGAAGTGATCCCTACCAAGAATTCCAAGGTCCTTGTGTGGAAGGAATTCCTGGGTTTGCCCCCTGTGCAGAAGCAATACCCTGCATAATATTTGGTTGTCAATAAACAGGATTACCCCCAGTCAAGAAAGAAGATGACGAGAAAGCATTGTTAACAAACGCACCGAACAAAGAGAATGGTGTCGAACCTATTGGCATGCTATGAGGAGGTAGCCCTTGACTTCCTACTCCAAACGAACCATGGTGTGTGTTCAGTCTAATGGAATGTTGGTGAGCACTACCGAGCGAAGGGGATGAAGGAGGTATATGACCTCCTCTGTAAGGGAAAGCGTTAAAGGAAGCTGAAGTGCCCCCCATGGATCCTTGCAGAGGAGCAATAAATCTCCCTGCCCCCAGACCTTAAGTTTGTAGAGTGGAGTAGGAAAGTACAGGGCTTGTACCTAGGCTAAGCATCCAGTATGAGAATGGAGGGCCTATCACACTCTATGTGAAAGGGGTAGTGGCCACTGCCATAGACAGGATCAGACCATTTATCTAGGTAGAGGCGGCTGAGACCATGGTGGCCCGAATCGGTGACACTGGGTTAGGAGGTGGAACACCTCCTGTGGTGGCAGCCGTAGTGGGAATAGGAGAATTCCTGGAAGAAGTGGCAGCATTTGTTTCCATTTCTTCTTGTGACACTGTCTAGTGATCGTAAGGATAAATCTGTACAATGATGGGAGTCGAATGATCAATTGTCGAAGTTTCGAATGGACCAAGAGCTTCCGCTCCAAGGTTTGAAATGGTTGGTTCCTTCGAAATCTAAATTTCTTCTCTCGGAGGTTGGTCAAGAACATTTTTCTGTGACCCAATCGCCTCAAAATACCCTTTCTAGTCTAGTTTTCACCTTAGTGGTGGCGAGGGGGGGGGGGGTTGAGGTCAACCGGCAACAGGCCCAAAATCCATCGCGACCATCGGAAATCATGATCCTCCATTGTTTAGGAAGATCAAAGACACACTAAGGAAATCTATAATCATTTGAAAACCAACATGCACTAGAAAAGGTACCTATGAGATAAAACAAGAAGTCACTAACTAGTTGGAAGAACAGTTACGACAACAAACACTAGAGAAAATTACCGGTGCAAGTGAAACTCAAATAAGGAAGCACCCTATGGTTATACTCTACAAATCATGTCCCAATGTCTATCCTAGGTACTGCAATATACTCCTACAATCACCTGTGTAACTCCCTAAAATAAAGGCAACTAGGTTGCCAATGCGTGAACAGTCACCAGGCGAGTATAGTCGACAGTCGGGTGGACCAAAATGAGCAGGTATCAAGCCCAAAACCTATCAAGGGTATCAAAATAAAGTAGTTTGGAAAAAAACTCAGGACCTCGAATGGATTCGAGACCCACAAAGATCCATGGAAAATGCTATTGACGGAATCCCAAGACAAGCCCTCTATATGTGTTCCCCACTATGCTTGGTCCGGCTTTGGAGGGGTTATATCTTCTACCTTTCCACATGCAACCTTTTGTTTATCCCATATGTTAGAGGGGGGTCCCAGATAACTTTCACAATAATGGACTTTTAACACTCCCTTGCATAGATTCTTATGTATGTTTTGCAGCCTTGAAGAGTTTCCTCTCCAACCTAAATCAAGGCTCTAGCCTAGACTAGTTGATGGCCCCTACAAAACATAAAGTCTAGTTGATTTTAATTAATCGTTAATTTTTTAGGTTGTCTTAAGTCAAAGGTTATGAAAGTGAAACTAGTGATGTTTTGAGAGACGAAAGAGAAGATAAATAGAAAGCTGGAAACAAAATAACTTCTTCTTAACAAATTCAGATTTGCTCTTTTAAATTCGTTAACCAACCTTTCAAACTATTTTTTCGAAGATATTTGAACAACAAACTCAACACATGATTTCACTCGACTACGAGCTACTTATTTTCCTAAGTAAATAGATAAGAACTTATGAAATAAAAACTTTTACTTGATTATTAATGAAAACAACCAACTACTCAATCAAACAAAGAAATGAAAAATTTCAACATGCTTTAAAATAAGAGAATTGAAAAATGGATTCCTTTTCTTTCTTCTAAAACAAGAAAAAAGATAAAGTGAAGACAAAATAGCAGCCAAAATAACTTCTGGCCCTACTACAGATCATAGGGAGTCACTTGACCAAACCTCAAAAGGCTGATCGGAAAAGACTCACAGATTTGTCTAAAACTTTATTACAGAAAACTCAAGAAATCTTTTTGATGAAAAGAAAACTATGCTACAGTCAAACCAAGGCTACAGATAGTGATCATGGAGACTAGGGAAAATACCAAAAAGGTTGGCTTCTGACAGGTAAGAGGATGACTACCTCTTCTCTATCAAAATATCTCCCTGACATAGGCATGCGACTATCACCTCCACAACAAGCATATATACGCAGGCTGTCCAAATGCAGAGCATGTATGCACGCGTGCAGAGCTACTGCAGGGCGTGTATAGCTTTGTAAATGCTCAAAAAAGTGAAAAAACACAGTCCAACATAGGCAGGGAGCACTGATATTGGAAACCAGAGTCCCTTAGAGACAGAGAAAATTACTTTGGCAAAGAAAATGCATGGAAAATTTGATAGAAAAAAGTTAATCTGAGGTTATCCTAGGATATAGACTGCAACACAGAGACTCTGACCAAATCCAGGAAACCCCTAAGAAGGATCACTTATGACAGGGAAAAGAGGATGTTTGCCTCTCCTAAAAAACATTCTGGACTTAAGCACGCAACTGACACTTCAGTAGCCCAGCGGATATACACAGGATATCTAAAGGTACGACACATGTATACACAGACAAGGCTTCTGCAGGCCGCGTATACCTCTATAAATTTTCGGAAATAAAATCAAACAGTCAAGCAATCATGCAAGGAGTAATGGTATGGAAGACCAAAATCCTTACAAACTCATACGCTTGCAAAAAACTCAGAAAAAAGGTAATAAACCCAATTCTAAAATACCCAAAAAGTATCACCAGAAAACCCTAGAGAGTCCCCAGTATGGTCGCCAATTCTGTTGTGAGTGGGAAATCCCCCTACGGACTAGAATTAAGGGTTTTTTAATGCATGTAGAAATGACCTAAAGTCTCCTAATTTTTACCAACATCCCAATCATAAACCCCATTATTCGTATGCAAATACAAATATAAAAAGATCAATTCACTATACCTTGACTTCTACGTTTGATGTAGATCCTTTCTCTTTCAGTTGCTCCTTGACTACAAGTTTCCTCCCAAAGCTGACCTGCATTCACAAACAGACAAACAAAGAACTCCAAGCATGTATTTGATCTATGAACTAATGGGTTATATATTTTATCAAAATAATATCAATATTAAACATTAAACACCTCATATGGAAGGACGAGAAAAATACTTCTTTTATTAATCTCACAAGAATACCTTACAATAGTGAGATCAACCACTGCTCCTCGAATCTAATCCTCAAATCTAATCCTAGGCTCCTCTTCAACTGTACTCCAACTTCTTTCATATATGCTTTTCTTCACACAATGGTTGCAAAAGGTTGGGACAAGGGGAATGCAAAATCGGGTAGAGTTTCTTTACTCTTATTTTTTTCTCTTCAAATGGGACCCCTACCCCTTATTTTATAGGCTAGAAAGGGCTAGATATTTGGTCGAGTGACTGGCTATGGGCGGTCAAACGGTTTAGTTAACATACCCAAAACTATGTGTTCCATCTACAACTTTCCATTTTTCATGATTTTTAGGTATACACGGGTTGTAGTGGGTCAGCCAGCATACACACACATGAAGTAGTGGAGCAGGGTGTGTATGCCCTCAAAAAGGGTGTTTTTAAAGAAGTTGTTTAGTAGTGGCTTGGAAAAGAAGAAAAATGAGATGGACTGATGCTAGGTAAGCATGTCTGGTGCAATTTAGCATTATAACATATACTAAGAGCACTCTCCCCCTGATCAGATACATTATTTAGCTTGATAATAGGGTCATGCCCAACTTCTGGTGTAGATACTCAAATTGAGCTTTTGCAAGCAGTTTAGTGAAGATATCATCAATCTGATCTTTGGATGGAATATAATGCTAAGAAACAACAGTGTTGGTCACCTGTTCCCTCAATAAGTGATACTTGATGGGTATATGCTTGGTCTTGGAGTGAAATACAAGATTCTTTGACACACTAATCGCACTAGTATTTTCACAATGAATTGGGATCGATGAAGTATATTTTACTTCCAAGTCTGCAAGGGTCTAAATCATCCACAATACTTGGGTACAACAAGTGGCAGCTACAATGTTTTTAGCTTCTCTAGTTGATAAGGAAATGGAACTTTACTTCTTTCTCAACCATGCTACAAGGGGATCTCCTAAGAAGAATGCACCTCCACTCATGTTTTTCCTTTCATCCATGTAGTTAGCCCAATCAACATCTAAATAGACTCAAAGTTGAAAGTTCTAATTCCTAGGATACCATAGGCCATAGTTCATTGTTCCTTTCAAGTATCTGAATATTCTTTTGATAGCTAACAAATGACTCTGTTTAGGTGCATCATGATACCTTCCTACCATTCCAACAGCATGCATTATGTTTGGACGGGAGACTGTGATGTACAATAGGATACCTATTATAGACCTATATGAACTCTGATCAACATCGGGTGAGTCATCATCCTTGCTTAACTTACATCCAATGAGCATAGGTGTGCTCACAGGTATAGAATCTTCCATTTGAAACCTTTTCAACATTTCTCTTAGATATTTCTCCCAAGAAAGAAATATTCCTTCAGACGTCTGAGTAATTTCTAGACCAAGAAAAAAGGAAAGTTCCCCTATCATAGACATTTCAAATTCATAATGCATGGCAGAAGCAAACCATTGCACCAATGAAGCATTATAACTTCCAAACATGATTTCATCTACATAGACCAACACAATGAGAAAATCATTACCCTTTGTTTTGATATATAGATTGTTGTCAATTTTTCCTCTCTTGAACCCTTTGTCTTGAAGATACTTATCCAGTCTATAATACCAGGCACGGGGAGCTTGTTTCAACCCATATAAGTCTTTATTTATCTTGCAAACAAGGTCAGGGTTATCTAACAGTTAGAAATCCTTGTTATAACCCTAATTTGCACCAGACATGCTTACCTAGCATCATGCCATCGCATTTTCCATTTTTCACCAAGCCACTACTAAACAGCTTCTTAAAAACACCTTTTTTGAAGGCATGCACGTCCTTCTCCACTAATGCACACCTGTATATGCTAGATAACCCACTACAGCCCGTGTATACTAACAAAAGCATGAAACATAGAAAGTTGCAAATGGAACACAAATTTTTGGGTAAATTGCCTAAACCATTTGACCGCCCATATCTGGTCACTCAACCAAATACCTAGCCCTTTCTAGCCTATAAAATAAGGGGTAGGGGTCCCATTTGGAGGAGGAAAATAATAGTAAAGAAACTCTACCCGATTTTGCATTCAATTGTGGACCAAACACTTCCACATATGCTTCTCCTCTGCAGTTCTCTCACAATGGTTGACAGACAAACAAAGAACTATGAACATGCATCTCATATATGAATTAGTGGGTTAGAGGTTCCAAAAATATAAACCAAAATTGAATATTAAACACTTCATATGGCGGGATAGGAAAAGTAATTATTTCTATTAACCTCACAAAAGTCACTTACACTGGTGAGATCAGATACTCCTCCTCGAATCTGGTCCCGGGATCTTCTTCAATTGTGCACCAACCGTTTCCACATATGCTTCTCCTCTTTTGTTCTCACACAATGGTTGCAAAAGGTTGGGGCAAGGGGAATGAAAAATTGGGTAGATTTTCTTTACTATTATTTTCCTCCTCCAAATGGGACCCCTACCCCTTCTTTTATAGGCTAGAAAGGGATAGGTATTTGGTTAAGTGACCGGCTATGGGCGGTCAAATGGTTTAGGCAATTTACCCAAAAATTTGTGTTTCATCTACAACTTACTATTTTCCTTTCTTTTTTTAGTACACATGGGTTGTAGTGGGTTAGCTAGCGTATACACGTGTGCAATAGTGGAGCAGGGCACGTATGCCTTCAAAAACAGTGTTTTTAAGAAGCTATTCAGTAGTGGCTAGGTGAAAAATGGAAAATGAGATGGATTGATGCTAGGTAAGAAAGTGTGGTGCAAATTCGGGTTATAAAATATGACCCCTAATGTGTGAGGTCAGAAGAGAATCTGATGGCCAAAATACATTATCAATCTTCACCAACGTATTAAACAAGTGAGCCCATGGACTAGAGTTCGGGAGGTGCCATATACAAAATAACAATTGTCTCACCAAGGTGGGCATACCCATGCTCAGGATGAAATAAAATCATGGTTTCCAATCAAATACATTGCAGATCCATGTCATATAACTATATAAAGTGTATCCGCAAGCAATACATAGCGGATCTACATCTCGAAATCAAAAAGATATACATGTATAGTATCCATCTTCAAGAAGCTAATAAGGCTTGATGGCTAGAGATGAGGCCTTCAGAACTCGAGCAACAACTTCAAAATATTCACAACTTAGGTAGGAGTGTAATATGAGTTTATGAATTCACTACCAATAGGTCTTCGACGGCTCGTCAGGAATGGACTAGAGGATCTTGATGATCAGGTTGAGGGCTTCATGGATTTCGAACAAAGACTTGATTGGGATTTTGTTATAACCCTATATTTCACCAGACATGCTTACCTAGAATCAATCCATCTCATTTGATTTCTTTTCCAAACCACTACTGAACATCTTCTTAAAAAACACTCTTTTTGAAGGCATATGCGCCCTGCTCCACTACTGCACGTGTGTGTATGCTGGCTGACCCACTACAACCCGCGTATACCTAAAAAACACGAAAAATGGAAAGTTGCAGATGGAACACATAGTTTTGGGTATGTTAACTAAATTGTTTGACCACCCATTGTTAGTCACTCTACCAAATACCTAGCCCTTTCTATCCTATAAAAGAAGGGGTAGGGGTCCCATTTGGAAGAGGGAAAATCATAGCAAAGAAACTATACCTGATTTAGTATTCCCCTTGCCCCAACCTTTTGCAACTATTGTGTGAAGAGAAGAATACACAGAATCAATTGGAGCACAATTGAAGAGGATCCCAGGACCAGATTCAAGGAGAAGTGGCCGATCTCACCATTGTAAGGTTACTTTTGTGAGATTAATAAAAGAAGTACTTTTCCTGTCCCACCATATTAGATTGTTAATATTTAAATTTGATTATATTTTGATAGAATCTCTAACCCATTAGTTTATAGGTTATATGCATGTGGAGTTATTTGTTTGTCTTTTATGAATGTACATTAGCATTGGGAGGAGAATTGCAGTCAAGGAGTGACCAAGCATTAAAGGGATCGACATTAAACATGGAAACTAAGGTGCAATAACTGTATCTCTTTAGCCTTGTATTTGCATATGAGTAATGGGAGTTATGATTGGGATGTTAGTAAAAAGTAGGAGACTTTAGGTCATTTTTGCATGCATGATAAAACCCTTAATGCTAGTATGTAGGAGGGATTTCCCACCCACAACAGAATTGGTGACCATACTGGGGAATCTCTAGGGTTTTCTAGGGATACTTTTTGGGTATTTTAGAATTGGTTTATTACCTTTTTTCTAAGTTTTTGCAAGAGTCTGAGCTTGTAGGGATTTTGGTTTTCCATACCAGTACTCCCTACATGATTGATTGACTATTTAAATTTCATCCCAGGAATTTATAGAGGTATATGTGACCTGCAGAAGTCCTGCCCACGTATACACGCTCCCTAGCTTTATACAACCCACATATATCCATTGGGTTGCTGAAGTGTCAGTTGCGTGCTTAATTCCATAACTTTTTTTTTAGAGGCAGTCATCCTCTTTCTCAGGGGTTTCCTAGATTTGGTCATAGTCTCTGTGTTGCAGTCTATAGCATAGGAATAGCCTCATATTATCTTTGTTTGATCAAAATTTTCCTTGCATTCTCTTTGCCAAAGTTATTTTCTCTGTGTCTGAGGGACTCTGGTTTTCAGTACCAGTGCTCCCTGCTTGTGCTGGATTGTGTTTTTCACTTTTTTGAGCATTTACATAGTTATACAAGCCCTATAGTAGTGTTTCATGCATGCATACGCGCTCTACCTTTGGACAACACGCGTATATACGCTAGCTGTTGTGGTGACAGTCGCGTATCTGTGTTGGGGAGATCTTTTGACAGAGAGAGGCAGTCATCCTCTTACCTGTCAGAAGCCAGTATTTTCAGGGTTATTTTTGGTCTCTGCCTTGGTCTCTGTGATCATAGTTAGTAGCCTAGGTTTTACCATAGCATAGTTTTCTTTTCATCAAGCAGATTTATTGAATTTTTCTATAGTAGAGTCTTAGACAAATCTGTGAGTCTTTTTGAGATAAACCTTTTTGAGGTTTTGGTAAAGTGACTCACTGCAATCCGTAGGAGGGCCAGAAGTGCTTTTCAGTTTCTGTTTTGTCTTCACTTTATCTTTTTTCTTTCTTTAGAATAAAGAAAAGGAATCCATTTTTCAATTCTAGTATTTTGAAGCATGTTGAAATTTTTTACTTCTTGGTTTTGTTAAAAAGTTGGTTGTTTGCATTAATCAATAGGAAAAATATTATTTTCATAAGTTCTTGGCTGATTGACTTAGGACAATAAGTATCTTGTAGTCGAGTGAAATATTTTTTTGATTTTTTAGTTAAAATATCTTATAAAGAAAAAGTTTGAAAGTTGATTAAAAAAAAAAAATTAAAAGAGAAAATTTGAATTTGTCAAGAAGAAGTTATTTTGTTTCCAGCTCACTGTTTATCTTCTCTTTCATCTCTCAAAACATCACTAGTTTCACTTTCATAACCTTTGAATTAAGACAAGCCCAAAAATTAATGATTAATTAAAATAAACTAGACTTTATGTTTTGTAGGGTACATCAACTAGTCTAAGCTAGAGCCTTGATTTAGGATTGGAGAGGAAACTCTTCAAGGCTGAAAAACAAACATTAGAGTCTGTGCTAGGAAGTGTAAAAAAGTCCAGTATCATAAAATGTATCCATTACCCCCCTCTAACATAGGGGATAAACACAAGGTCATGTAAGGAAAGGTAGCGGAGATAACCCCTCCAATGACGGACCAAACGTAGTGGGGAATGCATATAGAGGGCTTGTCTTGGGATTTCGTTGATTGCATTTTCCATGGAGCTTCATAGGTCTCAAATCCATTCGAGGTCCTTAGTCGTCTTCTGGAAAAATTTCTTTTGATACCATTGATAGTTTTTGGGCTTGATACCCTACTCATTGCAGTCCACCCGACTGTCCACTGTATCCGCCTGGTGACTGTTTGCACGTTGGCAACCTAGTTGCTTATATTTCTATTGACTTACACAGGTGACTGCGGGGGTATACCACAGTACCTAGGAGAGACATTGGGACACACTTTGCAGAGTATACCTGGAGGGTGCTTCCGTATTCGAGTTTCACTTGCACCGGTAAGTTTCTCTAGTGTTGGTTGTTGTATCTGTTCTTCCAACTAGTTAGTGACTGCTTGTTTTATCTCATAGGTACTTTTTTAGAGCATGTTGGTTTTCAAATGATTATAGATTTCCCTAGTGTGTCTTTGATCTTCTCACATAGTGGAGGATTAGGAGTTCTTTCAGTCGTGAAGGCTTCTGGGACTGTTGTCGGTTGACCTCAAACCCCCCCTCGCCACCACTAAGGCTAAAATTAGACCAGCAAGGGTCTTTTGAGACAACCATGTTACAGGAAACTGTGACCAACCCATCTTTGAGAGAAGAACTTTAGATTCTAGAAGAACCGATCATTTATGACCTTGGAGTAGAGGCTCTTGGTCCTTACAACCCTCTGATCACTGATCTATTGGTGCCCATCATCGTACATGTTCTACCTTATGAGTGTCTGGTAGTGTCACCAGAAACAATGGAAGCACACATTTCCACTTATTCAGGGAATACTAATATTTCCTTCACTACTATCACTATTGGGGGTGTTCCACCTCCTAACCAACCATCGTCAGTCTGGGCCACCATGGACTCAACTGCTTATACCTCAGGCAATGGTTCGATTCCATATATGGCAGAGATCACTACTTGGTTTCCTCAAAACACGACAGGCTCTCCTTTCTCATACGGGATGTCTGGCTTCGGTACGAGTACTGTACTTTCATCCTCCACTTTACAAAATTTGGGCCTGGGGGCAGGGAGTTTCAACACTCCTCTGCAAGGATCTATTGGGGGCACTTCTACTCCCTTTATTTCTTTCCCTTATGGTGGGGGTCATATACCCCCTTCATCCCCCTCGCTCAGTGGTGTTCCTCAACACTCCGTCGGGCCTAACATAAACCTGTTTGGAGCAGGTAGTTAAGAACTCCCTCCTTATAAGATACCAGTTGGTTTGACACCTTTATCTTTGTTCAGTGTGTTTGGTAACAAAACTTTCTTGTCAGTTGTCATTTTGGCCAAGGTCAACCCCGGTTATGGACAACCACATCCTGTACAGCGTACTATTCCTACACAAGGGACACACTTAAGAATTCCTTCCTCACAAGGATCTTGGAATCCATGGCAGGAACCAGTCCCCTTGCTAGGGATGTCGATCAAGGGAAATCCTTTCTATACCTAGTGGAACCCTAGGCAAGGCCCAATGTTTATTCTCATCGGATTGGTTGGGGCAACCATTCCCAAAATCCTTGGAATGCGACGCAATCTCAGCCCTTTACGTATTATTATGGGAATCAATAGATGATGTCTAAACAAGTGCCAAATCCGTATGTTATTCATGGTCATGGTTATTAACAGAGCCTTGGCTAGCAACCTAAATTTTCCTGGAAACCTAGTGCCAATCAAACCCCAAGCTCCTTTTTCCCCATCTACAATTCACAACCCAAACTACCATTTCTGGCAACCCTGCACTTTCCAGATTTGACAAGGCTCTTAAATGACCCCATATGTCATGATCCGAGTTGGCCTACCATGCTGACCAAGTTTCCTTCAGACATTCCAAAGTTTGAGGCCAACCCTAACAAAGATCTTGGAGCTCATGTGACTACCTTCAACTTATAGTGCTCGTCTAACTCGTTAAGAGACGACTCCGTTCAGTTGCAATTGTTTCAACGCACTCTCATAGGGAGTGTTTTGAAATGGTACATTGAGCTTGATCTCTCATGATACTCTTTCTTCAGTGAATTGGAAATGGCTTTCCTGAACCATTTCCAATTACCTGTGAGATACGATGCCGACACCGAATTGCTGGCCAATTTCGAGTAGAGAAAGGCAAACCATATCTTGGATCATATTCAAGAATGGAGACGCTGGATGAGTTTGATCAAAGTGTTAGTCTGACCAGCATTCCTTCTAGAGTGGTTCCTTAAGTCTTTGGTACCCTAGTTATCTAAATACACCGCAACATCCAGAGAGTTTTTCGAGGAAGACACGATAATGAGAGCGCAACAACTAGAGCTAATTTACTCTCAATCTGGTTTACTCTATGAGATTTTCCTAGATGCACCGAGGTCAATCCTTGAAAAAACTAGGTAAAGGTTTGGACCACATGCTGATGGCATTATTGGGTCAGCACAATCCAAGCTCGCTGGTCCATTTTCAAATCAATTGCAACAATTGTCGATACAACAGACAACGGCCAGCCAAACCACTAGTTCGACTGCTCCCCCTACCCAAAAGTCGGATGTGCACAATGTGAAAATGACAAACC
This sequence comes from Picea engelmannii, assembly GCA_009831015.1. Lineage (NCBI taxonomy): Eukaryota > Viridiplantae > Streptophyta > Pinopsida > Pinales > Pinaceae > Picea > Picea engelmannii. Next base: position 307,376 of record ML779241.1, on the reverse strand, counting down.
CAAAGGCCACCCAATAGCTTGATGGAAAGAAGAAACAACGAAAAAAGGGTAAGGGGGATAACAAACCCACTGATAATGCTGGTAGGGGCGACACTGAAAAAAATAAGTCAAAGTATCCTTGTAATCTTTGCAAGGAAGACCACCCAACCCATCAGTGCCCTCGGCTTGCGAAGGCCCATAAGTTATTGGCACAGCAACAACCTGTCGTGTTAATGAACCCATTCCCACACGGGAAAAATCTAACTCAAGCCTCCTAGAGCACGGAAGGGGGCAGTCAAGGACCCCCTCCGTCTTCAAGTAATCCTTCGTCTGCAAACGTGTACATGATGAAAGGTGATGCCTATATAATGACTAGAGCACATGATTACGGAAAGCCAGGCACCTATGAGAAGGGTAAAGAAGCCGAAAACCCACCTATTCCTCTTCAGATCGAGAATACGTTGGGAGAAACAACGATGCGCATCCCAAAAGGTGTGTTCAAGAAAGCTTATTATAACCCAAATGCAAGTGTCACCCAGAACTACTATGTGGTGGAGGATTTATCACAAACCCCTTGTGTGATGTCTACTTTGGAAGTCCTCCAGAGTTGCCCTTCTCAGAGAAAGGCCATGTTAGCTGCCTTAGGCTCTGCCGAGACTTATAATCCAGAAACGATCATGCTTGATACCTCCGACTTAAAACCTTGTCTTCCTTACCATGTCACTTTGCAGATAGTAGTGGCTTACACCACGAAAACTTTTACCTGGAATATTTTCCATACAGTGGTGGATGAGGGTGCCTCGACATGCATGATGTCTTTGGCGTGTTGGAAGGCCATCGACCAACCCATTTTTTCTTTGTCACCTTCTCTACTTTCATCTTTTGACGGTCATTCTTTCTGACCACATGGGATCATCCCCTCTTTCCCCGTGTAGTTAGGGGGTAAAACCATTTGTGTCGAAGTTGAAGTGGTTGATGCATCCCTCGACTACAATATTTTGTTAGATAGGAGTCGAAACTACGCTATGCAAGCAATGGTCATGACAGTGTTCTGGGTCTTGTTGTTTCCTCATGAGGGTCGGATTGTGACCATTGATCAGTTATCCTTATCCCGTCCTGACCCTTCATCGGGAGTCTCCACGGTCCCAATGATTGATAACCCACAGATTGGCATCGTCAATGTAGCGGTTGGTTTGTGCCCATAATTGATGGGTACTTTTGATTACCCACCTCTTACCGACAATGTCCATTATATGACAGATGTCCCCGACCAAGCTCAGGTTGAAATTTTTTAAATCTCGTCGTTTCACATGACGTACTTTCATGATCCATGGACCCTTCCTTCCCCATTCGCTACGATGGAAGGGACAGAGCACCATGGCATGGCCATGCCTTTTTCCATGGCAGAAGTTGCATACTCAATCATTCAATGAGCTTATGTCGACCCCGATCTAACTCCAGCAAAAGATTTATATTTGGTGCTCGAGCCTATTGAGGAAATGACTAGTCCAAACAAACCCCGGGACGATCCTCATCATAGATCTTACTTCCTCCCAGATTTAAGATGAATTGAAGCAGGAGAATTCACTCTGACGATGAATGGAGATAAAGATTGTCCTATCAATCCTTTGGAAACACACGTGGTTTACGTTGAAGGGAATATGGAAACAACAACCAAAATGATACTTATTGACATCTCCAGAACCCCTGGTGTCATGGAGAATATCTTCGTCGGAGTGGACTACTCCCCCAAGGTGCTTCAAATATACACATATTTATTTAAAGAATTCTAGGACGTGTTTTCCTGGTCTTAGGAGGAAATTCCAGGCATAGACCCAAGAATTGTCGAACATGAAATCACGACTTATCCTGATGTCAAGCCAGTCTGGCAGAAGCTTCGTACGATAAATCCTAGGAAAGCAAAAACTATCAAGGTTGAAGTAGAGAAACTTCTTAAATATGGTTTCATCTACCCCATACAGTTGACTCAATGGGTGTCAAATCCCATGCCAGTCAATAAAAAACAGTGTACAATTCGTGTATGCATGAACTTTCGTGATCTGAACAAGGCCTGCCCAAAAGATAATTTCCCCACGCCATTTATTGACCATATAGTAGATGAATGCACACGATGCAAGGAATTTTCGTTCATGTATGGTTTCTCGGAATACAATCAGATACAAATCAAACCCAAAGACCAACACAAAACCACTTTCATCTATCCATGGGGTACATTCGCTTATCGTAAGATGCCTTTTGGTCTGAAAAATGTTGGGGCTACGTTTCAGTGGTCCATGTATTTTTATTTCCATGACCTAAAACATATAGTCGAGTCTTATCTCGATGATTTACCATCACGATCTCGTAAGAGAGCTGATCATTCGAAACACCTCCGACTTATCCTTGAATGGTGTCGCTACTACTGAAACCGCTTGAATCCAAGCAAGTGTAGTTGTTGCGTAACATCTGGTCATCTATTAGGTTTCATCATTTCAACAATAGAGATCATGGTCGGTCCTCTTGAGGTTGAGGCAATATTTCAATTGCCTCCCCCATGCACCATACCTCAGCTTAAGAGCCTACAGGGAAAAGCAAATTTTCTACGATGTTTCATTGCAAACTATGCCGAGATCACAAAGGGTTTTATGCATTAATTGAAGAAGGATGTTCCTTTTCATTGGGATGAAGCTACTCAATGATATTTCACAACAATGAAAAGTGCTCTCATATCCACCCCTCTGCTTCAGCCACCCAATTATAATAAATATTTCTTATTATACTTGGTCACTACAGACTTTGACCATCGATATGGTCTTAGTTTAGGAAAGGATGATTTACTCTCAGAATATGTGATTTATTCCCTGAGTCGAGGCCTGGTTGGACCGAAACTCAATTATTCCCATATTGAAAAACTTGTGTTGGCAGCAGTTCATGTTGTTCAATGATTCCGTCATTATATTTTGTTTCACAATACCACCGTCATTGTCGTCGTGAATCCATTTCAATACGTATTAACACGATGAGTCATTGGCGGAAAAATTAGTGGATGGATAGGTATCCTCCAAGAATGTGACTTGGAATTCGTTTTGGTGAAATCCAAAAGGTCAATGGTCTTTGCGGAACTCATATCAGAACTTCTGGTCAAATCAGGTGATGTTATACGCGACGAGTCGCCTATCAAAGGAAACATGTTTTTGTTTGCATCTTCTGACCCCTAGTATGGAGATGTTCTTGTCTATCTCTAGACTTTGAAGTGTCTTTCCTCTACTTCTCATGATGAGAGTCACCGTATACGCCATCAGGCTAAGAACTATCCCATACCTGAGGACACATTGTATCGTCGAGGTGTAGACTGGATCCTTCGCTGATGTCTCACTCATGAAGAAATGAAAATCGTTCTTATCGATTGCCACACTGGAGCATGTGGTGGTCATTTGTATGGGTTGGAAACAACCCAAAATATTCTACGAGCCGATTACTTTTGGCCGACATTAATCAAAGATTGTGTTGAATCGGTCAATAAGTGCCACCCGTGTCAGATCTTCTCTTGGAAGATGAAGGCACACCCTGCTCCCATGTTTCCCGTTATTATCGTTGGTCCCTTCACTAAATGGGGGATTGATTACACTACATGCAACCCCCCTCAACATGGGGGCACCGCTATATCATCGTAGCAATAGACTACTTCACCAAGTGGGTCGAAGCTATGTCAACGTTCAAAGATGACGGGGAGACATCAACTCTCTTTTTGTTCAACCAGATAATCACAAGGTTCAACACCCCAAGAGAGATTGTCATTGACCATGGCAGTCACTTTCAAAACAAAATGATGATCGAGTTAAAATCAAAGCTTGGGTTGAGGCAGGAACATTCATCACCTTATTACCCCTAAGCAATTGGTCAGGTGGAAGATGTAAATAAATCTCTTAAAACCATTCTACAATGAACGATCAATTCGACCAAGTCAAATTGGCATTTGATGTTATATTCAGCATTATGGGCTTATTGAACATCTGTTAAGACTACAACCAGTTTCTCACCTTTTCAACTCATTTACGAGCTAGAAGAAGTCTTGCCTATAGAATTCTAGATCCCATCGTTAAATTTGGTTGTACAGTTATTGTCGGATACTTCACCACTTGAAGAATGGTTACTATACCTCAAATAACTCAATGAACAATTTCATGATGCAACCTTGTCTAACGAGGCTCACAAAAAAAAATTCAAGTGTCAGTATGATCAATTTGTTTGTCCTCGGATTTTCTCTAAAGGCAAGCTTGTCCTGGACTATGACCAAGATAAGGACCCCCTGCGGGCAGGCAAGTTCAAACCCATGTGGTTCGAACCTTTCATCGTGAAATAAGTACTACAGAAGGGTGCTTATCATTTGGTGGACTTTGAAGAAACTGTTTTGGCAGAGCCTAGAAACGGGCTCTACCTCAAGAAGTATTACTCATAGGTGGGTCGTCTTGGGTGAATTTTTGTAATATATGTATAGTTTGTGTACTATTACCTTTTGGGTTTTGTTTTTATGGAAGTTTCATTTTTGATGTCATATTCTTCACTGTGGCAGATGTCAAGTGAATCAGAGGTGTTTGTTGGATTCACGGACGGTGCTAGCTGACACACTTGAAGGATTTCCTCCGTAGCTTGGGTGATTTTCACACCTCAAGGCCAGTTGAGATCTTCAGGAGGTGTATGTTTAGGCGACACCACAAAGAATGTCGCCAAATACAACTTAGTTATTGAGTTACTTCGTGACGCTTTGTCACTTGGTATCTCTCACCTCCAAGTCTATTTAGACACTCAACTGGTTGTGTCTCAGTTAAATGGAGTATACCATGTTCATGATCCTACTCTACACCGATGATTCCTTAGGGTACGTCTCTTAGAATGAATCTTTGATTATATTACATATTTTCATGTTCCTAGGAGATTAAATCAAGTTACAGATACTCTAGCTAATCAAATATTAGATTGGCATTTTGCACACATGTAAGAAAGACACAAACATGCATATGTAAATACATTTGTAAAGTAGACATAATCCATAAGACATAAAAAGACATAAAAATCCATATATAATATCAAAAATATCATAGTACATGGGTGGGCGCAAGCGCCTCAAAAATACGTCTAGTAGAAAGTCACAAGGTTTATGCCCTCAAAAATATACAAGTAGTGCCTTCAGCACGTAAGATGTCCAGCCTAACTAAGGACGGGGCATGTTGGCCCTGTTATAATGATCAACGGCATTTTCCAAATTGTTATAGCCCTAAATTGCACCACACATGCTTACCTGGCATCAGGACATCTCATATCCTTTCTTTGCCAAAGCACTGTTGAACAACTCTTTGAAAATCCTCTTTTATAAAGGCCCATGCACCCTAATCCATTACTGGACACATGTACACGTCGGCTGACCCAAAATAGCCCGCGTGGACCGACAAAAGCACGAAAAAAGGAAAGTTGTCGACGAAGCACAAAAGCTATGGGTGAGTTAACTAAAACTCCCAGACATGCATGGCCAAGGGTTCGTCCAAATACCTAGCTCCTTATAGCCTATAAAAGAAGGGGTAGGGGTCCCATTTGGAGAAGGAAAAATATAGCAAAGAAACTCTGCCCATTTACGTATTCCTATTGTCCCAACCCTTTAGCCTTTCCTTGTGCCAAAGGAGATTCAAAGCAAAGAAGTTGGAGGACAGAAGAAGAGGAGCCCAGGATCAGGTTCAAGGAGCGGTGGTCGGTCTCAACTTTTGTAAGTTGACTCGTTCAAAGTAATAAAAAAAATGCTTTTCCCGTCCCAATTCATGAACTGTTTATAGTTTGATCAGTATATGTTTGGATTTCTAACCCATTAGTATATAAGTAGTATGCATGCATAGTTGTTGCTTGTCTTGGATGCAGGTCATCTTTGGAAGGAGTATTGCAAACAAGTAATCAAGCACAATAGAGGATCGACATCAAACTTCGGGAACAAGGTAGGTTGATATTTCCATGCATTTACTAAGAAAAGGGGATTTAAATATAGGGATGAAGGTAGAAAGTAGTTTCTCTTCGGTTATATCTGCATGCAAAGTCTGAACTCTATTTGCTAGTTTGTAGGGAGATTTTCCCCACAACAGAATTGGCGACCATACTAGGGAGACTCTCTAGGGTTCCTGGAATTTTATTTAGTTTTTGGGTAGTTTTAAAGACTAGTTTTTCTTGCCTATTTTTTATTTTAATTTCTGTAAGGTCTAAGCTAGCAGAGAGTCTGGTTTTCCATACCATCTTTCTCTGATTTTCTTGACTATGTTTGTCAGGACCCACAGAGGTACACATGGCCTATATAAGGTCTACACGCGTGTGCCCGAGCCCTATGCTATTACAGCCCACATGTGAACGCTAGCTGAAGAGGTAGCAATAGAATGTAGAGTTTAGAGAACTTCAGAGGTAGTCATCCTCTTCCCTGTCAGAATCACACATTCTCAGGGGGTTTTCTGAAATTATGTCTGAGTCTTGTTTGCTAGCAATCCTATCTTAGATTGTTTTTGCCTTATCATTTTTTCCTTACATTATTTTTTTTTCTATAAAAAAAAAGTGTCCAAGCCTTCAAGGGATCCTGGTTATCAATATCAGTGGTTTCTTCCTGGTTTGGTCTATTTGTTTTCATTTTTTCTCAGAATTTAGATATACACGCAACCTGTACAAGGTCAGACCACATGTACATGCCCTCTTTCTATATCCAGCGCGCGTTCGCACGCGTGTTGTTTAAGTAACAGTCGCCTGCTTGTGAGGATACTTTTTGTTGAGGGTAAGGCAGTCATCCTTTCCCTTGATAAGAATTATTCCTCTTAGGTGTTTGAATCTCTGATTGAGTAGTCAGTAGCTTAGGATTAATCTTACCCTTAGCCTTCTTTTTCTCAGTTAAAAAGTTGTCATAAAAATAAAAATAAAATTAAGGTTTTTAGACAAGTGTGAGAGTCATTGTTTTTAGAAAAAATGCTAGTGTGTGATTTTTGACCTGATTCTTTGCAATCTACGATTAGGCCAGAATTGTTTTTCTTGGTTTTTGCTTGTCGATATTTTTCCTTTCTTTCTTTACTAGCATTTAAAAAAAAAAAAAAAAAATTCTCTTTTCATTTTTGTATTTGGTTGAAGAGTGTGTTTCTGCATCATTATCCAGGGAAAAGTCATTTATTTCATAAGTTTTTGTAGTTTACTTAGAGCATAAGTAGCTTGTAGTCAATTGAAATTTCTTTTGAGTTTGTTGTCCAAAATCTTAGAAAAATAAAAAATATTTCTTTTGAAAAGTTGTTGAAATTTTGCATTCAGTAAAAGTTTTGTTTCCAGCTTTTTTATTCATTTTTTTCTTTCGTCTTTTACACATCATCAGTTTCGCCTTCATACCCCTTAATGTAATACAAATCCATAAAATTAACGCTAAATTTAAAATATACTAGACTTTTGTGTTTGTAGGGTTCACCGACTAGTTTAGGACTAGGGCCTTGGATTAGGTTGGAGAGGAAACTCTTCAAGGCCATTTAAAATCAACCATTGGAGTCTGAGATAGGGAGTGTATAAGTCCAGTGTTGTGAAAGTTATCTGGGACCCCCTCTAACACAGGGGATAAACACAAGGTCACGTGCAGAAAGGTAGCGTAGATAACCCCTCCAAAGCTAGACCAATCGTAGTGGAGAACACATATAGAGGGCTTGTTTTGGGATTCCGTCGTTTGCATTTTCCACGGGGCTTAGTGGGTCTCGAATCCATTGGAGGTCCTTAGTTGTCTTCCAGACCATTTTCTCTCGATACCCTTGATAGGTTTCGGACTCGATACCTTGCTCATTGTGGTCTACCCGACTTTTCACTGTACCCGCCTGGTGACTGTTCGTGCGCTGGCAACCTAGTTGCCAATCTTTTTTATGGACATACACAGGTGACTGTAGGGGTATACCATGGTACCTAGGATAGAAATCGGTCCACACTTTGCAGATTATACCCAGAGGGTGCTTCTGTGTTCGATTTTCACTTGCACCGATAAGTTTCTCTAGTGTTGGTTGTTGTAACTGTTCTTCCAATTAATTTAGTGTTTTCTTGTCTTATCTTCTAGGAAATTTTGGTGTGTGTTACTTTTGAACATTTAGACTACCTTAGAGTGTCTTGGATCTTCTCACACAATGGAGGATCCCGAGCTCCACCTGTCACAAAGGCTTCTTGGCCTGCCGCCGGTTACACTAGAGCCACCCCCGCCACCATTAAGGCAAAAGCTAGACCAACAAGGGTCTTTTGAAGCGACCGGGTTACAAACCTTTGTGCCTGACAAACCCCTGGATGAATAGACCATCTTAGACCTTGAAGCAACCGCTCTTGGCCCAGTTGAAACCCCAACCACTGATTTCTTGACACCTTTCATTGTACCAATTCAATTTTACGAGCACCAGACAATGTTGCACATAGCAATGGAAAAAAATGTTGTTACTCCTTCTAGGAATTCTTCAATTCCCACCATGGTTGTCACCACAGGAGAACTTTCATCTCCTAACCCACTGTCATCGATCTGATCCCATCTTTAGCGGCATCCACAACACCTTTCACACCAAGTGTGACAGGCCCTCCGTTCTCATACGGGATGCCTAGTTCGGGTACAAGTCCTGTACTTTCCTACGCCACTTTACAAACTTTGGGTCTAGGGGCAGGGAGCTCTAGTGCTCCTTTGAAAGGTCACATGGGGGGCACTCCTGCTCCTTTTAACACTTTCCCTTACAGAGGAGGTCATATCCCTCCTTCGTCCCCTTCACTCAGTGGCTCACATCAGAAATCCATCGACCAACCTACACACAATAGTTTATTTGGAGCAGGGAGTCAAGGACCACCTTTGCATAGTATGTCGGTAGGTTCGACATCATTTTCTTGGAATGAAACATTTGGTAACAACACCTTCTCATCAGCCTCTTTCCCAACTAGGGGCAACCCCATTTTTGGACAATATACTCCTGTGCAGGGAAATGTTCATGCATAGGGGCCACACCTAGCAGGACCTTGGAATTCAGGGCAGGGATCCGTTCCCTCATCCAGAATGTCGATCTAGGGTACTTCTTTCCACAATCAATGGAACCCCTTACAAAATACTATGCCTATCCCCACGGGACCAGCATGGGGTAATCCTTCCTAAAGTCCTTTGAATATAATGCATGCCCAACCATCTATGTCCTATTTAGGAAACCATTCGATTATGTCTCCACATATGAAAAATCCTTACATTAGCCAAGCTCATGGTTTCTACTAGAATCCAGGCCAGCAGCCAAACTTTTCCTGGCAACCTGGTGCCAGTCAAACTCTAGGCCCCTTTTTCCCAGGTTATCATCAATAACCCAAACTACCTTTCCTACGACTTTACACTTGCCAGATTTGACAAGGTTGTTGAATGACCCTATTTGTCACGATTCACATTGGCCTCCTATGCTGACGAAGTTTCCTTCAGACATTCCAAAGTTCAAAGCCAAGCCTAACGAAGATCTAAGAGATCATGTGACTACCTTCCATCTTTGGTGCTCATCTAACTCATTGAAAGATGACTCCATATAGTTGTGATTGTTTCAACAAACTCTCATTGGGAGTGCCGCGAAATGGTACATTGAGCTCGATCGCTCAAGATACTCTTCTTTTGGAGAACTGGTGATGGATTTCCTGAACCATTTCCAGTTACCTGTGAAATACGACGTTGGCACAGATCATCTTGCCAATTTCGAACAGACAACAGCGAACCATATCTCTGATCACATCTGAGAATGGAGACGCCGAAAGGGTTTAAACAAGGTACCAGTCCCACCAGCATTCCTGCTTGAGTGGTTCCTTAAGTCTTTGGTCCCGCAATTATCCAAAGATGACACGATGTCCAAATTTTTCTCCGAAGAAGATGCCATCATGAGGGCTCAACATTTTCAGCTCATCTATTCTCATTCTGGTTTATTATACAACATCTTGCTAGATGCGCCACGCTCAATATTGGATAAAACTAGATAGAGAGCTAGACCACATGTCGATGGTATTGTCGGTTTAGCACAAACAAATCTTGTTGAGAAATTGACAAAGCATTTGCAGCAGTTATCCATACAACACATAGCGGCCAACCAAACTACTGCTTTAACTGCTCCCTCTACCAAAACATCGAAAGTACACACCGTGCAGTCGACTAACCCAAAGGCCACCCAACAGCCTGAAAGGAAGAAAACACAATGAAAGAAAGGTAAGGGGGATAAAAAACCCACTGATAATGCTGGCGAGGACAACACTAAAAATATGAAGACGAGGTATCCATGCAACTTGTGCACTGAAGACCACCCGACCCATCTATGTCCTCGACTTGCAGAGGCTTAAAAATTTGTCACACAACAACATTAGGCAGTGTTGACTAATCCATTTCAACATGGGAAAAATCTAACTCAAGCCTCTACAAGCATGGAAGGGGGTAGCCAAGAAACCTTCCCGCCTCCGAACAACCCTGCATCCACGAACGTATACATGGTTAGGGGTGATGCTTTTATATCCACTAGAGCACATGACTATAGTAAACCAAGCACTTCTGAGAAAGGTAAAGAAGCTGACCTCCCATCTCTTCCTCTACATATTGAGAAGATGTTGGGAGAAACAATGGCACACATTCCAAAAGGTGCATTTAAAAAAGCTTCTCATAACCCAAACGCAAGGGCCACCCTGAACTACTATGTGGTGGAAGATTTATCACAAACCCCTTGTGCGATGTCTACCTTGGAGGTCCTCCAAAGCTGCCCTGCTCAAAGGAAAGCCTTGTTAACCTCTTTGGGCTCTACTGAGACTTGTAATCTGGGTACCATCATGTTAGATACAACTGACTTAAAACCTCGTCTGCCTTACCACGTAGCATTTAAGATAGTAGTGGCTTATCCCATGAAAAATTTTACTCGAAATATCTTCCGCATGGTAGTCGATGAGGGCGCCTTGACATGCGTTATGTCGTTGGCATGTTGGAATGCCATTGGCCAACCCATTTTGTCTCCATCACCTACTCTCCTCATTTCTTTTCATGATTGTTCATTTTGACCACATGGCATCATTCTTTCTTTCCCCGTGCAGTTAGGAGGGAAGACCGTGTGTGTCGAAGTAGAGGTAGTCGATGCTCCCCTCAACTATAACCTCTTGTTAGGACAGAGTTGGACTTATGCTATGCAAGCTTTGGTTGCTACAGTTTTCTGAGTCTTGTTGTTTCCACATGAGGGCCGGATAGTGACCATCGATCAATTGTCCTTCTCTAGACCTGACCCAGCTTTGGGGGCATCCATGGTCCCGATGATTGATAATCCTCAACCAGGTGTCATCAACATAGGAGTTGGTTTGTGCCCATCCTTGATGGGTACCTTCGATTACCCACCTCCTCACGGCGATATCAAATTTATATCCAATCACCATAAGGTTGAAATTTTTCAAGTTTCATCGTTCATCACAACTTATTTTGAGGATCCAAGGATACTTCCTTCCCCATCGGCCATGATGGATGAGACAGGGCACACAAGCATGTCCATGCCCTTGTCTGCCATTGAAGTAGCGTACTCTTTAGTCCAAAAAGCTTCAGCGAACACTGATCCGACTCCTACACAAGAGTTAGATCCACTTCTAGAGCCTATTTGGGCTCAGGATTCTCTCGCTAACATCGATTCGTTAGACTTAGTCTTGCCTTCTAATGAAGCAGTAATTGAAGCAATGAATAGTCTGAACAAACCTTGGGAAGATATTCATCACATATCATATTTTCTCCCAGAGTTAAGCTGAATCGAAGCAGGATAATTCACCGTGACCATGACGGGAGATCAGTCATGTCCTATTCATCTCTTAGCTACACATGAAGTTTATGCTAAGGGAAATATGCAATATGGAAACTATCGCTGAAACTATACCAATCAACATATCCCGAAACCCTAGTGTCATGGAGAACGTCTTCGCCAGAGCAGATTGCTCCTCCGAAGAGATTCAAATCTACACCAATCTTTTTAACGAATTTCATGACGTTTTTGCCTGGTCATATGAGGAAATGCTAGGTATCGATCCAAAAAAATTTGAACATGAAATCACAACGTATCCTGATGCCAAGCCTGTTCGATAGAAGCTTCATCCAGTTAATCCTAAGAAAGAAGTAGCCATCAATATTGAGGTTGAGAAATTGCTAAAGACAGGTTTTATCTATCCTATCCATTTGACCCAATGGATGTCAAATCCTGTGTCAGTCAATAAAAAATAAAGCATGATTCGTGTATGTATCGATTTCCATGATTTGAACAAGGCATGTCCCAAAGATAATTTTCCAACACCATTCATCGACAAAATCATTGATGAATGTGCTGATTATGAATCCTTTTCTTTCATGGACAGTTTTTTGGGATATAATCAAATCCAAATCAAACCCGAATACCAACAAAAAATGGCATTCATTTGTCCTTGGGTTACATTCACATATCGTAAGATGCCTTTCGGTCTCAAAAATGTTGGAGCCACATTCCAGCGGGCCATGTCTTTCGCTTTTCATGATCTCAAGCATATAGTCGAGGCCTATCTAGATGATTTAGCATTTCAATCTTCCAAGAGAACGAATCATCCCACACACCTTAGAATTATCTTTGAACATTGTCGCTACTTTAGGATTCGCTTGAATCCAAACAAGTGCAGCTTCTACGTAACGTCGGGACGTTTGTTAGGTTTCATCGTATCAACAATAGGGATCATGGTCAATTCTCTCAAGGTGGAGGCAATAATCTAGTTTCCCCCCCTCATGCACAATCCTTCAACTTCAGAGTCTACAAGGCAAGGCAAACTTTTTTCAATGCTTCATCGCCAACTATGCCAAAATCACCAAGGGATTTATGCGTTTACTGAAGAAATACGTTCCTTTTTACTGGGACAATGACCCTCAGCACTCTTTCGACGCATTAAAACATGCCCTCACAACGACCCCTCTGCTACGACCACCTAACTATAACAAATATTTCTTATTATATCTGGTTGTCGCAGAGTCAACCATTGGCATGGTTTTAGTTCAGGAAGATGATTTATTCTCAGAATACATGATCTATTACCTGAGCCGAGACCTCGTAGGACCGGAACTCAATTATTCGCATATCGAAATACTTGTGTTGGCAGCAGTTCATGTTGTTCAACAGTTCCATCATTATGTTCTGTTTCACAAGACCACCGTCATCGCTGTCATGAATCCATTCCAATACATGTTGACACGATGGGTAATAGGTGGAAAAATTAGTAGATGGATAGTCATCCTCTAGGAGTTTGACTTAGACTTCATTTCAGCAAAGTCCAAAAAGTCATAAGGCTTCGCAGAGCTTATTTCGAAACTTTCGGTTGAGTCAAGTGACATTGTGCCCGAAGAATCTCCTATCCAGGGAGATATGTTTTTGATCACATCTTTGGATCCCTGGTACGGAGATATAATTATCTATCTCCAGACTTTGAAGTGCTCCACTTCTGCTTCTCGGGATGAGTGTCAACGTATACGCCATCAGGCTAAGAATTATCTCATACTCGATGATACATTGTATCGGAGAGGTGTAGACTGCATCTTACGTCGATGTCTCACACATGAGGAGGCAGTCATCGTGCTCAATGATTCCCATATAGGAGCTTGTGGCGATCATTTGTCTAGGTTGGCAACAACCCAAAAGATTCTACGAGCAGGTTACTTCTAGCCAACACATATCGAAGACTGTATAGAATTGATCAAGAAGTGCCATTCGTGCCAAATCTTCTCCTGGAAGATGAGGGCACATCCCGCTCCCATGTTTCCTGTCATCACAGTTGGTCCCTTCACCAAGTGGGGGATTGATTACACTACTTGCAACCCCCCTTCAGCAAGGGGGCACCACTATATCATCGTAGCTGTAGACTACTTTACTAAGTGGGTCGAAGCTATGCCAATGTTTAAAGATGATGGAGAGACTGCAGCTCTCTTTTTATTCAACCAGATCATAGCAAGGTTTGGCGTCCCAAGAGATATTATTACGGACCATGGCAGTCACTTTCAGAACCAAATGATGTCTGAATTAACATCAAATATTGCGTTATAGCAAGATCATTTGTCACCTTACTACCCCCAAGCCAATGGGCAAGTGTAGGCTATAAACAAAACTCTTAAGACTATTCAATAGCGAACCATCAACTCAGCCAAGTCAAATTGGCACTTGATGTTATACTCGGCATTATGGGCTTACCGAACATCTGTTAAGACTGCAACTGGTTTCTCACCTCCTCAACTCATTTATGGACTGCAGGCAGTCTTTCCCATCGAATGTCAGATCCCATCTCTAAAATTGTGTTGACGGGCGAAATTGTTCGTCCATCAATTGATAGAGTGGAACCGGTCCAGGGTTGGCTAAATAACCCGAGCCGTTTGTAATGAACCACCCTGACGAGTTTAACGGCTCCGTTGGCCGCCCTAAGGTCTTTTAAGAAAACCAAAGAGAAAACTAATATAAACTAACTAATCTACCTAAAATAAATAAAACAAACTAAAACTAAATAAAAGTAATAAAACAAACAAACTAAAAATAAAAGAAACTAACACACTAATCTAATTAAAACAAACTATTAAATTAAACTAAAACTAAATATAACTATTCTAACTATTACATACAATCTACTAATTACTATTATAATAACTCAAATCAACTATCTAATTACCAGCTGCAATATTACTTATTCACAAATGTACACTATAAACAGCCTACAGATTTAATTAAAACCTGCAAAACTCATGTGTTTTCTGCCCTAAGACATGAAGATATGTTTTTTGATTTTTATATTTTATGAAAAAGAAATAAAACTACTAAAATTAAACGATCTAATATATTTACTGAAATTAAACAATCTAATATAAATCTAATTAAACTTATATCTAAATTAAACTACTTATGAAAACAGTAAACAAAGAAGTGACTAACTGACCTGGAAACGCTCCAAGTCTGCCCTGTGTATGATGACTTCAAAGCTGGTCGGAGGAAGGAAACTCGCATCGGTTAGTCCATAAGCCTCTCGTAAACTATAGGTTGTGCTGCTCTTTGAGTTGTTAACAGGACAAACAAGACATAAAAAATCATAACAATCTTATGATTTATAAATCTCTGCAATAAAGGAAACCTATCATGCAAAAACTTATATTTGATAATTCAATCAATGAAGAAGATAAACCTGTCATTCACAAACTAAATTAAACAATTGTTATGTCCTTTATATACTTGGAAGAAACCAGATATGAATTACAGTGATTAAAATTATATCATTTGCACATGATTAAGATATCTAAAGTAGTCATTAATTAGATACAAATTGATATACACAACATGAAACAAAATATTGATATAATGAGAAGCTAAAGCTATGACAAAACACCAAATTCTACTTCAGTCTGTATTAAAACTCTATATCCTTGTTCTCCCACGAATGAAGATGATCATTATTACAAAAATGATAGGTATTTATAAGTCTCTCCACAAGGTAAAACCTCCTTGTGGATAATATCAAATTGTTTTACATAATCTGGGAAATATCCCAAAATCAACTAAACTAGGAAATCAAAAATGCAAGTGAAATCTTTGAAATATCTCCTAACTGCTCATCAAAGCCACTTCCATTTTGAATTGATCTGCAACAGACCAAAAATAACCAATTAGAAAGACATTTTTATTAATAAAACAATAAAAAATTGATCCTACAGACTTAGCTACAGAATCATCTGATTCTGTAGTTAGTCTAAAATAGCATACAAGACCAGATAGAAATCAAATCAAATCTTTTTTTAAAATAATCCAATACAATTTTATTTTAATAAACATTAAAAACGAATCACTAATGACTCACATGATTTTATCATTCCAATTAAACCAAATCAAAAGTGATTCAATCGAAACAGGGGTAAGAGTACTCTGTTTTTCAGTTGCCATAAAACCGGGTCAAATAGTAACAATACTGTTTCATATCCAAATGAAAATAATAGTGAATCATATCGTATAGGATACGATGTAATCCAACACAATCATAATCGAACACAATCAAAATCAATTTGTTACAGCTGTAACAATGTGCATAAGATTCATGTTGTTTTAATCAAATACTGATATGGAAAGACTGTTATGATTATAGTCAAATAAAACATTCATAACAGCATCAACCAAACTTCGCTATAGATTTCAATCGCTGAGCGTCAGAGAGTCAACAGACAAGACCAAAAATAGTGATCACAACCATCATAAAATCGACAAATGTGATAATCGTAAACTGGGCAACAATCGAAACAAATCATGACTGAGTCAAATACAGAAACAAATCGTAATCCTGGGCGTAATCACTTTCGTTCCCAAATCAAATTTAAACAATATATTTGTTGCAATATGAATCAAACTGATAACACGGTCAAACAAAACAATGTGAATCAATTGGTTGGGTATAACAGTTATGATTCGTATTTATTCGCAATTTGGTTACATATTAATAGAAACATATTGAATGGTATTCGAATTGGTCAAAAATGACATGGAATATAAAATCATAACAGTTAACCATTATTGCCAACCATATCGTATAGAATATAGCCAATTCGAATCGAGACATTGACTGTGTTCAAAATTGAAATACCAGAAACAACCTGTGTTTAGAAAAGATATTAATAACTTCAATAAGCAACAAAGTATCCAACTTAAGCCAAATCGAAACAATCAAATCCATAGCACCATCCATCGAATTGAAGACAATCCAATCAAAGCCAAACTAGGAAACGAAAGTAGATCAATCAAAATAGAACTATGTACATAATGCATGCTTATGTGACAAAGAAAATCCAAACTATAAACAGAGCTATGAGTTTGTTATATAAACATGTGATAAACATACCAGTGAAGTTGTTCGAGCTATGCCAATTTTGAATTCACGACTACTGTAGCCGACTCCACATTCTTAAACAAAATAGAACCTGTTGTTCGCTGTTTCTTATCAGTGGATTGCAATTTAGCCTTTTCACTGGTGAGCCTTGCAACTTGATCCTCCAGAGCATCAATTTTGGACTGCAGCATTGGCACATCAAGGTAATACCTTTCTAACCACGAGCCACACTGATCACACGGTGGAGCAGCTGGTTGAGATAGAGCAGGGGAGGGTTTTGACGAGTCACCGGGGGTTTCACAAGGCATTTTAATGCCTGGATAATTAGGGTCATTTTGCAAGCAAGGCGGTAGGTTTTTCACAAAATCGTATGCGAGTTTGTCACACAGACCTTCCGAATAGGGATACTCACTTGCTAGGTAACGTTCCACCTCTGAGTCAGAGTCTTCACTCACCATGATAGGGTCAGGGTTGACAGGGATTTTCGGTTTGTTTCTTGCCATGTGAGAGATTAGTCGAGAATTCTTTTTGCCTTTGGAATTCGCAATAGATTTGGCTTTAGGCCTTTTAGCCACAGGTTTAATAGTTTCGACCTCCTTGGTCACAGAGTGGGGTAGATCGATAGGTGAGTCAGGTAGGGGTTTAGGTAACAGAGCATTGTAGGGTACCGAGGGTGCAGACTTGCCCTCACTCACCACATGTTTGTCAACCTGTTGTGGGTTTGAATATTCAAAATTATTACGAGTAAGAAAATCATTCCAACAGTCTCGGTGTAACCCCAAATGACAAACAACAAGCATTTTAATTAACCCAAAGTGAAAAAGGTTGCTAACGACCTGGTTTCATTTATATCTTTTAGACATTTTGAACAGGCTCCTATGCAAGTAATAAGGCATATTAAGCTCATATCCCATGAAAACCATAAGTAACTGAAGGTGGTACAAGAAAACAAAACCATACCGACCCTCGCAGGTGATAAACTGCTTGGTTATCATCAGCAAGTCATGCCATTGTTGCTTTAGCATACTCGCGGGCAAACCTTTGTCACAGGAGCTCACCCTTCGCGACTAGAAGAGCAGTGTCCACAGGACATCTTCCACTTTGCAATTTTTTGACCATCTCTGTCCAGTGGTAGGCAGACTGGTAGCTAAGCTGAGAAATTGCTCGTCAATTTCCAATTGCACATCCCCAACCTTGGCTCGACAGCCATCAAAGGTTAATGCGAATTGTCGAGCCACGCAAGGGTTAAAGCCATCCAACTTTCGTATGAACGAGAGCCATCCAAATTCCTCAAGGTCACTCTAAGCATTATCGAACATCAACAACGCCTGGCTACCATTGGGTTCAGCCCTTACGACTGGAGCCATGATGCGGGCACATGGTCAGGGTTTGGATTGAAAACCACAACACATAGGAGCAAAATTGTTTGGGCTAACAGCTGAGAATGATGAAAGGGGAGGCAAGTTAATGTGTGCGTGCGAGGGTGGTGGGATAGTTCACGCCATGCAAAACATTAATGACCAAGTACAAGGTTGTTCAATCAATCATGACATCGTTCAAACCATAATATTCGGCCAACCCAAGAATCAAATGGTGGATGATATGTCAATGCGCCAATCTATTGTTTGAAACCATGAATGTTCAATATGAAATCAAACACGAAGTTAAATATGTTCCATTCTAATAATTCAACCCATTGTCATTCAACGTTAAATCAAAACCCAAATGTTTAACCAACGCGCCATTGCATAACGTGTAATCAAACAATTATAAACATTGTGACCAATGATTTCATAAAATCGTCAAGCCAAGAGCTTATAATAATAAGGATCACATTATATAAAACAAAATCAACCATGACCCCTATAGAATCAAATATAACCCGTAAATTTACATGCTCAATGCCTTATCAATCAAATAAAGATCAAGTTGCACAATCAAAGCAAGAATAGGCAAATGGACATAGTTCGAAAAATCATTCCAGCCACTTAATAACAAACCAAAGGTAAGTGTCTTTCAGAATATTAATGAGAAGATCATGACAGTTCAAATGACGATGGAGGAGTTTTCACGCTTACAGTCATGAAAACTAAATGGAAACCAATTTGCAAACGTCGCATGAAATGAAAATATCGTCTATTTGCAAAATGCGTCGTCAATTTGAAGTTCAGAAGACGTAGGTGTAGGCAGCTTATAGGGAAAATAGAAAATATTGTATTGGCTGCCAACAATGGCGACACACTTGGAGAAGCAGTTATCTCTGTCAAAAGAAATAAATTCAGATTAGAACAACAAAGAAAAATTCAACTCAAAAACAACCATCAGAAAATCGTACAAACATCATCATTTACCATCTTTTCCAGCGATGTTTTAAAATCTGAAAACTAATAACAGTCTTAAGATCCCTAAGTCATGATATTAATGATAAAATTTTCAATACTGTTGGCATGGCCACTGCTGCCAGCAGGCTTTCATAGCCTCGACAGGGTTTCCATTTAACCCACTAGAACATCCGTATCCTATCAAGAAGTTCTAGATCAGAATAAATGACTTTAAAGAGGTTTCTTATATTTTTTACAGATTTTCGTTTACCCGACATTGCTTCGCTGCCAACAGGCATGTTCAGTACCCCCGCGAAGTTGTCTTGGCGCCATGCTTGCATTTACCCACTGCCAGCGGACCTATTCAGTATACTGGTGGCTTTACAAACACTTCCCAAAGATCTTATTAATATTTTTATTTTGTTTTTTCTTTTGAAGATATATGAGCGGGGTGACGCTAAAAATCTTGATATTTTAACATATTTTTTAGACCTCATCATAATTTTTTAGCACCATCCTTTATTCAGTTCTAGAGATGTTTTGTTTCTAAAACACTTACTATGATAGGGAGACATATTTTTGAGTCATTCCTTTATGGAAAAGGGACAGCGTAAAAAGATAATAGATGATCATGACAAACTTTGCTCAGAGATTGAAATCAGTAAACTTCTTTCAAACAAAAAAATTTCCAACATAAATATCAGTTTTGATGATCATACAATCTTTCAGAAGTTATTTTAGTGAAGAAATTTTTCTACGGTCTTGGTCTGAATGGCTCAGTGCACAAGCATGCATATGTTTCAAAAAAACAAGAACTGATCAATCAAATCAAAACCAAAAATGAAACAAAGGAAAAATAAAAACAAAAGGAAATATTTACATAATATACAAGGGTAGTAATCAAGTGAAGTATCTTTTTAGGGCTTGGCCATTCACTGGATAGGTGTCAAGCTGCCCTTCAAGATTCTGTAATCGAAAGGAACTAGGACCCAACTTTTCAACAATAAAAAATGGCCCAAGCCACAAATTTTGAAACTTGGTGTGCTCACCCTTTCCTTCGTGTGGTTTGTCCCACTTTAAGATGAGATCGCCTACTTCAAAATTCCTATCAGAAGCAGAATTAGAATCGGACCAGCTTTTAATCAGTTGTTGATGTTGATCTAGTTTACACTTATCTTGGGTTCTTACTTATTCTAACTTCATCAAAGCGTTAATACGGCTTTCTAAAGGGGAACAATCTTCTTCTTGGACTTTTTGTGACAATTGAAGCGAAGGAAGGAGAATGTGAGGTGGGAGAATGGCTTCTCTGCCATAAACGAGAAAAAAGGGGGAAATACCTATAGCGGCTTTGGGTGTTACCCTATCATCCCACAGTGAATTAAGCAGTGCATTGTGCCAGTTCTTGTGATTTTCAGCCACGGTTCTCTTGATAATTTTGATCAAGTTCTTGTTTGTCGATTCTGCTAAGTCGTTGCCCTGTGGGTAGTAACTAGCAGAATACTTTAGTTTTATTCCTTTCTCCAAAGCAAACTCACTCATCTCTAGATAAGAAAAGTATGAAGCGTTATCAAAGACTAGACAATCAGGGATACCGAAACGAGTGATGATATTCGAGTTTAGAAAAGCGATCGCCTGACTTGTGTTAACAGTTCTTAGCACAGCGGCTTCAGACCATCGAGTAAAATAATCAGTGGTTGTCACAATATACTTGTGTTGTTGTGAGGATGGAGGGTTAATAGGACCTATGATATCAAGGCCCCATTGCTAGAAAGGAGAATCGACTGTGACGGGTTGCAAGGGGAAGGCTGGCTTTTGCAATCGCCCTGATGCTTTCTGACAAATGACACATTTACGACACAAGGAATGGGCGTCCCTAAAGAGCGTGGTCCAGTAGTAACCGGCTATTAAAACCTTATGAGCAGTGGTGTCACCACCGAAGTGACCACCGGCTTCTCCTGCATGCAACTCAAGCAAGACTCTTTCTGCTTCGTCCTTTTCAAGACAACACATCAGTACGCCGTCAAAATTTCGACGAAATAGTATACCGTTAACTAGATGAAAGGAGGTGGACTTTAGTCTCAACGCTCTTCTCTTGGCGGGGTGAAGGTGATGGGGTGCTGATCCATGTTCAAGACAAAATCTAATGTCATCGTACCAAGGACTTACGAGGTTTTGTGCGTGACAAATCAAACTTTGATCGCGTGGTTCTAGGTTTGATGTATCACTATCTTCTCGCTGACCTATCTCTGAATCAACAACCAACTTAGACAATCCTTGGCCTCTCACGATCTGTGCTGGGGTGATCTCTAAGTCATACTCCTGCAAGGAGGTGACCCAGTTGGATATTTTCTCTCCTAACTCCTTTTGCACTAACAAGTTCCTTACGGCAGGGTAGGGGACAATGACCTTCATCCTTGACTTCAAAAGATAGGACCGAAAATGCTTAACTGCTTTGAAAACAGCGTAGGCTTGTCGATCGACCACTGGGTAGTTAAGTTCAGTACCTTTGAAAGCAGAGCTCATAAAGGCGATGGGTATTTCGTTTTTCTTGGGATTCTTCTGAGTTAGGACTGCGGCATAGGAACGATCATAGGCAAAAGTATAGAGTGTAAAGTATTGAGAGAAATCAGGACTCATGAGAGACAGAGCGTCAATTATGGCCTTCTTTATAGCATTGAAAGCTTGGTTTTCTGTAGGTCCCTAGTGATATTGGGTGTCTTTCTTAATCAGGTTCTGGAGAGGCCTGACCATTTCGGAGAAGCTAGGGACAAATCTTCTCACGAAATTAATCTGGCCTAAGAAAGACTGCATGGATTTTTTGGAGGTAGGTGGGGGAAGTTTAGCGATGAATTGGGTCCTCTTGGGGTCAATAATCATTCCATCACTAGACACAATGAATCCTAGTAGTTTACCCTGCTCTACTGCAAAGATGGACTTCTTGGGGTTCAAGGAGATGTCGTATTTACGATATCGTAGCAGAACGGCTCGTAAGTGAAATAGATGATCATCTTTTTTTTTAGAATAAACAGTCACATCATCTAAGTAGACTACTACGGATTGATTGATTAAGCCTATAAAATCAATGTCCATTGCTCTCTGAAAGGTAGCACCAGCGTTAATCAATCCAAAGGGCATTTTGCGATAAGCATAAGTGCCCCATAGGGTACGAAAGGTAGTTTTTAATTGGTCTGGCGGAGACATCAAGACTTGGTTGTATCCAGAGAAACCATCTAGTAAGGATAGCCTCTCAGAACTAGATACTTGTTGAAGGATCGGTTGCATGGGCGAGACAGGATAATTATCTTTGTCAGACGCTTTGTTGAGGTTCCGGAAATCGACACAAAGTCGAATTTCCCTGTTTTTCTTTCAGACTGGGACGAGGTTGGATACCCATTGAGTGTGTCTAACAGGAAAAAATATTTTAGCACTTAGGAGTTTATTCAATTCTTTTTGTACGGTCGGTTCTAGTTTAGGATGCATTTTCCTCAGTTTCTGTTGGAAGGGTAAGATTTGGGGCTTCATCGACATGACATGCTGTATAATATTAGGATTTAATGTTTTAAGATCATCGTAATTTCATGCAAAGACATCCTTGAATTCTTTAAATAATCTAACAAAAGAAGCTTTTTCTTGCTTAGAACATCCCAAGCCTAGATTGATACACTGAGGATTTTCGCTAGTCCCTAAATTGAATTTTTCATAAGACAACGAGGAACTATTGGTTTTGCAATTGACCATCTTTTTAAATTTATCTTCAAAATCATAAAACTTTTCTAGTCTAACAATAGATTTGGGTATGAAATTTACCATGTCCGATAGAGCTTCAGGAGATTTCGGATTAGGTATTACCGTAAAGTCATGCAAATTGTCGTCGTGTGTTTGTTCATCTATCACTGCACCTTGAAAGGTTTCTTCCATGTGTAGAAAGTTGATAATTTGTTGATCATCGTCAAATACTCTCTAGTTTGTGATATTGTTAGGAACAAATGGTCGAAACAATAGCTCCACGGAAAATGCGTTTGGGGATAAACCTTTTGCAGGAAGAAGTTTAGAGGCAACATTAGCTAGTAGATCTGCTTCAACATTATTTAATCTAGGAATGGAATTTATATTAAAAGAAGAAAATTTGTTCATTAAACTCCATACCTCAGACTGGTAACTTTTGAGATGCGGGGAAAGACAGTGTATAGAATCTCTTACCTGCCTAACCACTATCTCAGAGTCGCCAAATACAACCAGATTTTGAATGTGCATGTCCAAGGATTTTCTGAGACCTTGCAATAAAGACTCATATTCTGTGGTATTGTTAGTGCATTCAAATTCTAGCCTGCAAGCCAATAATGTTTTGTTACCTGCCGGATCGATAATGATGCAGCCTGCACCATCTCCTTCTTTAGACTTGGAACCGTCGAAATATAAAGACCAAATTTGATTTCCATCGGGCTCATGAGACTGTTTCATGGGAGCTGTTGGTTGCACATATGCTATGATCTCGGACTACCATTCAGGATTGTTGATAGGTGAAGCTTCAACTATGAAATTTCTGAAGAAGCTGTCCATCCCTTAGACTTCAGGTGAATTAGTAGGAGGTGTGTATGGTTCATTAGGGTCACTCAAGTCTGTTACTGTGAACTTGAGGTAACGCTCACGATTCACCCTGATCTTGTTGGGCTTACCATTTTCTGGAAGCCATAAGTGAGACTAATCCGTTGCGAAGTAACCATGTAGCTGCTCCGACCAGTCCCTGCTCAAAAACAGACCATACACTTCTGGAATATCCACCACAATTATATCAATAACCTGATGAACTTTTGGGTTAGACGATAATCTAATCAATACATTCTTCAGTTCGCCTATAACTTTAACATCTCTTCGATCAAGTTGTATGATTTTCAAAGAGGATGGTTCTACTTCAGCATTAATCTTTTGGCAGACAGACCATGGCATCACATTTGATGATGCTCCTGAGTCAACCATACAATTATGCACATTTCTGTTGAAGATTTCGAAAGTTAAAAGACAAGGAGGTACATTCTTGCGAGTACTTAAAGTAGTAGCTTGTGGTTTCTTACTCGCGGTTTCTAATGCTACTTTATCTACATTATTTGTGTTATTTACATTATTTACATTACTTACATTATTTATAGGTGTTACAGGAAGGCTTCCTTTATCTTGAGGATCAGGATTATTTTTTGTGGAAGTCTTCTGCGGAACTTTGCTTTGCACAACCTTGCTACCATTTGAGTTACCATTCTTGCCATTTTCTGAAATATTTTGCAACATCTTATATAACAAAAATGGAAACCTCAACAACTCATAAATAGAAATGTTAGCCCTTAATTTTTTAAGATCTTCAACAACATCATAATCTAATTTAGGACTGACATTACTTTGTTTAGTTTCTGCTGATTTAGAAAGCTTTGGAGGTGTAGTTGTAGTGTTCTCGGTAGGAGGTTTGTTTGATGTCTTACTCCTAGTGTTGTAAGGGTGAACAGTCTCGAAGTTAACTTGAAAAATTCTATTTGAGAAGTGTCCAAAGATGTTTGGAGAAGACTCTTCTTCTTGAGTTGCTTCCTGCGTGACTTCCTCTTGAGGGATTTTAGGGGGCATCAAATCATCTTGAGCTCCTAGAATTGTTTGGAGAGCACATTGCAAACTTTCTAGGTTCAAACCTTCAGGGTTTGGATTAGGCCGGTTGGTGGGGAAAGGATTTCGGAAAGGAGGTTTATAGGGTCCTTTACTCGAAGAAGCTTCTTCAGTCGACCTTTTTAAATCTATAACTTGATTAGACAATTTTTGTACAACTTTGGTTAAATTTTCCAAATCAGAGTTTTCGGGTTGTGTTTTGTTTTGCGTAGGTCTGGGGAGAATTTCAATCTTCTTTTTGGAAGAAGGAACAGTCTCAGTTTCGTTGCTAGAAGAGTCCTTAAGACTAAGTATATCTTTTTCAATCTGAGAAGCCTCTTCGAAGGCTTCTAACAACGTGGCCTTTTTAGATATTTTAACCCAAATAGCTATACTTTGATGTAGAGCTTTAGTGTAGTAAGCTATTACAAGACTCTCAGCAGGCATAGAATCTGCAGGGATTCGATTTTTAAGCGTTAAGAATCTTTGATTAAAATCTTTAACTTTTTCTTTCGGGTTCATCTTTAAGCTCGAAAGATCCATGACTAAGACTTCTGAAGGTTTACCATCTCCGAATTTTTCCAAAAAGCATGACTCAAACTTTTCCCAAGACACTATGGTATGAGGCTATTGGGCAAAGTACCAAGTGGATGCATTACCCTCAAAAGTATAAGGGAACAACCTACAGACAACATCTTCATGTTCAACATTATGGAGTCTGATGGCTAACATAAATTTTTTGATATGATCTTCCGCTATCTGTTTTGAATCGGGATCAAACTTAGGAAGCCATTTATCTAGGTGCTTAGGTAAAGGGTGCTGGGCTCCAGGTGCAGCTACATCATCCTGGTCCAACCAGGGTCTAGCAGGGTTGTTCTGATTTTCCATTGGGGTAGTAGGTGTGAAAGGCTGAGAAGGTGGATTGCCTTCATCAGAAGAGGAATC
Source organism: Picea engelmannii (assembly GCA_009831015.1). Taxonomy (NCBI): domain Eukaryota; kingdom Viridiplantae; phylum Streptophyta; class Pinopsida; order Pinales; family Pinaceae; genus Picea; species Picea engelmannii. The sequence goes on along the minus strand of ML779241.1, from coordinate 281,610 downwards.
TCCCCCAGAAGAGGAATCTCCCCCAGAAGAGGAAGGAGATGAGGGAGGTGGTGAAGGAGGTATCCCAGATCCTCCTGCAGCAGGATTCGTGTTTGGATCTGTAGGATTCACAGTGAGGTCTATATCACCTAACTGTTCTCTGATATCAGAAAGGTCTAAAGGTTGACCCCACGGGCAGTTTGGTCGCCTTAAACTAGCTAAGGAACTATGTGTTTTGATAAGAGATTGACGAACGATCTCTTGGAGATCACCACCTGTAGGATTAGGGGTTGCTGGCTCAACTGTGATCTGCGGATCTTCGGTTGAAGTAGTTGTTGTTTAAGGGGGGATATTATCTTGTGAATGGATTCTAGTCACTATAGGTGTGCGATTAGGTGGAGGAGGAGTCTTGCGACCACCTCGTGCCATTAATTAAGTTCAGGCCCTCCTTCTAGCGCCATTTGTTGACGGGCGAAATTGTCCGTCCGTCAATTGAGAGAGTGGAACCAGTCCGGGGTTGTCTAAATAACCCAAGTCGTTTGGAATGAACCACCCTGACGAGTTTAACGGCTCTGTTGGCTGCCCTAAGGTATTTTAAGAAAACCAAAGAGAAAACAAATCTAAACTAACTAATCTAACTAAAATAAATAAAACAAACTAAAACTAAATAAAACTAATAAAACAAACTAACTAAAAATAAAAGAAACTAACACACTAATCTAATTAAAACAAACTATTAAATTAAACTAAAACTAAATATAACTATTCTAACTATTACATACAATCTACTAATTACTATTATAATAACTCAAATCAACTATCTAATTACCAGCTGCAATATTACTTATTCACAAATGTACACTATAAACAGCCTACAGATTTAATTAAAACCTGCAAAACTCATGTGTTTTCTGCCCTAAGACAGCAAGATATGTTTTTTTATTTTTATATTTTATGAAAAAAAAATAAAACTACTGAAATTAAACGATCTAATATATTTACTGAAATTAAACAATCTAATATAAATCTAATTAAACTTATATCTAAATTAAACTACTTATGAAAACAGTAAACAAAGAACTGACTAACTGACCTGGAAACGCTCCAAGTCTTCTCTATGTATGATGACTTCAAAGATGGTCGGAGGAAGGAAACTCACACCGGTTAGTCCATAAGCTTCTCGTAAATGATAGGCTGTGATGCTCTTTGAGTTGTTAACAGGACAAACAAGACATAAAAAATCATAACAATATTATGATTTATAAATCTCTGCAATAAGGGAAACCTGTTATGCAAAAAATTATAATTGATAATTCAATCAATGAAGAAGATAAACCTGTCATTCATAAACTGAATTAAACAATTGTTATGTCCTTTATATACTTGGAAGAAACTAGATATGAATTACAGTGATTAAAATTATATCATTTGCACATGATTAAGATATCTAAAGTAGTCATTAATCAGATACAAATTGATATACACAACATGAAACAAAATATTGATATAATGAGAAGCTAAAGCTGTGACAAAACACCAAATTCTGCTTCAGTCTGTATTAAAACTCCATATCCTTATTCTCCCATGAATGAGGATGATCATTATTACAAAAATGATAGGTATTTATAAGTCTCTCCACAAGGTAAAACCTCCTTGTGGATAATATCAAATTGTTTTACATAATCTGGGAAATATCCCAAAATCAACTAAACTAGGAAATCAAAAATGCAAGTGAAATCTTTGAAATATCTCCTAACTACTCATCAAAGCCACTTCCATTTCGAATTGATCTACAACAGACCAAAAATAACCAATTAGAAAGACATTTTTATTAATAAAACAATAAAAAATTGATCCTACAGACTTAGCTACAGAATCATCTGATTCTGTAGCTAGTCTAAAATAGCATACATGACCAGATAGAAATCAAATCAAATCTTTTTTTAAAATAATCCAATCCAATTTTCTTTTAATAAACATTAAAAAGGAATCACTAATGACTCACATGATTTTATCATTCCAATTAGACCAAATCAAAAGTGATTCAATCGAAACAGGGGTAAGAGTACTCTGTTTTTCAGTTGCCATAAAACTGGGTCAAACAGTAACAAGACTGTTTCATATCCAACTGAAAATAATAGTGAATCATATCGTATAGGATACGATGTAATCCAACACAATCATAATCGAACACAATCAAAATCGATTTGTTACGGCTGTAACAATGTGCATAAGATTCATGTTGTTTTAATCATATACTGATATGGAAAGACTGTTACGATTATAGTCAAACAAAACGTTCATAACATCATCAACCAAACTTTGCTATAGATTTCGATCGCTAAGCGTCAAACAGTCAACAGACAAGACCAAAAATAGTGATCACAACCATCATCAAATCGACAGATGTGATAATCGTAAACTGCGCAACAATCGAAACAAATCATGACTGAGTCAAATATAGACACAAATCGTAATCCTGGGCGTAATCACTTTCGTTCCCAAATCAAATTTAAACAATATATTTGTTGCAATATGAATTGAACTGATAACACGGTCAAACAAACCAATGCGAATCGATTGGTTGGGTATAACAGTTATGATTCGTATTTATTCGCAATTTGGTTACATATTAATAGAAACATATTGAATGGTATTCGAATTAGTCGAAAATGATATGGAATATAAAATCATAACAGTTAACCATTATTGCCAACCATATCGTATAGAATATAGCCAATTCGAATCAAGACATTAACTGTGTTCAAAATTGAAATACCAGAAACAACCTGTGTTTAGAAAATATATTAATAACTTCAATAAGCAACAGAGTATCCAACTTAAGCCAAATCAAAACAATCAAATCCATCGAATCGAAGACAATCCAATCAAAGCCAAACTGGTAAATGAAATTCGATCAATCAAAATAGAACTATGTACATAATGCATTCTTATGTGACAAAGCAAATACAAACTATAAACAGAGCTATGAGTTTGTTATATAAACATGTGATAAACATAACAGTGAGGTTGTTCAAGCTATGCCAATTTTGAATTCATGACTGTTGTAGCCGACTCCACATTCTTAAACAAAATAGAACCTGTTGTTCGTTGTTTCTTATCAGTGGATTGCAATTTAGCCTTTTGACTGGTGAGCCTTGCAACTTAATCCTCCAAAGCATGAATTCTGGACTGCAGCATTGGCACATCAAGGTGATACCTTTCTAACCATGAGCCACACTGATCACACGGTGGAGCAGCTGGTTGAGATCGAGCAGGGGAGGGTTTTGATGAGTCACCGAGGGTTTCACAAGGCATTTTAATGCCTGGATAATTAGGGTCGTTTTGCAAGCAAGGCGCTAGGTTTTTCACAAAATCGTATGCGGGTTTGTCACACAGACCTTCCAAATAGGGATACTCAGTTGCTAGGTAACGTTCCACCTCTGAGTCAGAGTCTTCACTCACCATGATAGGGTCAGGGTTGACAGGGATTTTTGGTTTGTTTCTTGCCATGCGAGAGATTAGTCGGGCATTCTTTTTGCCTTTGGAATTCGCAATAGATTTGTCTTTAGGCCTTCTAGCCATGGGTTTAACAGTTTCAACCTCCTTGGTCACAGAGTGGGGTAGGTCGATAGGTGAGTCGGATAGGGGTTTAGGTAACAGAGCACTGTAGGGTACCGAGGGTGCAGACTTGCCCTCACTCACCACAGGTTTGTCAACCTATGGTGGGTTTGAATCTTCAAAATTATTATGAGTAAGAAAATCATTCCAATAGTCTCGGTGTAACCCCAAATGACAAACAACAAGCATTTTAATTAACCCAAAGTGAAAAAAGCTGCTAACGGTCTGGTTTCATTTATATCTTTTAGACATTTTGAACAGGCTCCTATGCAAGTAATAAGGCATACTAAGCTCATATCCCATGAAAACCATAAGTAATCGAAGGTGGTACAAGAAAACAAAACCATACCGACCCTCGCAGGTGATAAACTGCTTGGTTATCATTAGCAAGTCGTGCCATCGTTGCTTTAGCATACTCGTGGGCAAACCTTTGTCACAGGAGCTCACCCTTCGCGACTGGAAGAGCAGTGTCCACGAGACATCTTCCACTTTGCAATTTTTTGACCATCTGTCCAGTGGTAGGCAGACCGGTAGCTAAGATGAGAAATTGCTCATCAATTTCCAATTTCACATCCCCAACCTTGGCTCGACAGCCATCAAAGGTTAATGCGAATTGTCGAGCCACGCAATGGTTAAAGCCATCAAACTTTCGTATGAACGGGAGCCATCCAAATTCCTCAAGGTCACTGTAAGCACTTTCGAACATCAACAATGCCTGGCTACCATTGGGTTCAGCCCTTACAACTGGAGCCATGATGTGGGCACATGGTCAGGGTTTGGATTGAAAACCACAACACACAGGAGCAAAATCATTTGGGCTAACAGCTGAGAACGAAGAAAGGGGAGGCAACTTAATGTGTGCATGCGAGGGTGGTGGGATAGTTCACTGCCATGAAAAACAATAATTACCAAGTACAAGGTTGTTAAATCAATCATGACATCGTTCAAACCATAATATTTGGCCAACCCAAGAATCAAACGACGGATGATATGTCAATGCGCCAATCTATTGTTTGAAACCATGAATGTTCAATACAAAATCAAACCCAAAGTTAAATATGTGCCATTGTAATAATTCAACCCATTCTCATTCAACGTTAAATCAAAACGCAAATGTTTAACCAACGCGCCATTGCATAACGTGTAATCAAACAATTATAAACATTGTGACCAATGATTTCATAAAATCATCAAGCCAAGAGCTTATAATAATAAGGATCACATTATATAAAACAAAATCAACCATGACCCCTATAGAATCAAATATAACCCATAAATTTACATGCTCAATGCCTTATCAATCAAATAAAGATCAAGTTGCGCAGTCAAAGAAAGAATAGGAAAATGGACATAGTTCGAAAAATCATTCCAGCCACTTAATAACAAACCAAAGGTAAGTGTCTTTCAGAATATCAATGAGAAGATCATGACAGTTCAAATGATGATGGAGTAGTTTTCACGCTTATAGTCGTGAAAACTAAATGGAAAGCAATTTGCAAACGTCGCATGAAATGAAAATATCGTCTATTTGCAAAATGCGACGTCAAATTGAAGTTCAAAAGACGTAGGTGTAGGCAGCTTATAGGGCAAATAGAAAATATTGTATTGGCTGCCAACAAATTGGCAGCACAATTATTGCCAGACACTTCTCCACTTGAAGAACAATTAGTACACCTGGAGTAGCGTCATGATGCGGCCTTGGCCAACGAGGCTTACAAACATAAGGTCAAGTGTCAGTATGATAGGTCCGTTCCTCCTCGGATTTTCTCTAAAGGTGATGTTGTCTTGGTCTATGACCAAGATAAGGACCCCCTGGGGGAAGGAAAATTCAAACCCATGTGGTTCGGACCCTTCATCATAAAAGAGGTATTAAAAAAGGGCTCTTATCATCTGGTTGATTTTGAAGGGAATTATTTGGCAAAGCCTAGAAATGGGCTCTACCTCAAAAAGTATTACTCAAAGGCAGGTCACTGTGGGTAACTTTTTGTAACATGTGTATAGTTGCTGTACTATTACTTTTTAGTTTCTTTTAAATATTATGGACGTGTCATTGATGTTATCTTTCATCAATACTGAAGATGTCAAGTGATTTTGAGGTGTTCATTGGGTATGCAAACGGGGCTAGTCGGCACACTCGAATGCTTGCCTCCGCAGCTTGGGTAATCTTTACACCTCAGGGCCAGTTGTTATCTTCCAGAGGTATATTCTTAGGTGACACCACAAATAATGTCATCGAGTATAGTGCAATGATTGAGTTGCTTCGCGACGCCTTGTCATTGGGTATCTCTCATCTCTGGGTCTATCTCGACGCTCAACTAGTTGTGTCTCAGCTAAACTGAGTATACCGGGTTCATGATCCAACCTTACACCAACGATTCCTTAGGGTACATCTCTTAGAATGAAAATTTGATTATATTACATATTTTCATGTTCCTAGGAGATTAAACAAAATTACAAATACTCTAGCTAATCAAATTTTAGATTGGCATCTTGCACACATATGAAATAACATTGACATAAGCATGTAAATACATTTTTTCACACGTAATCCATAAGACACAAAAGATCAAAAAACCATATATAATATCATAAAGTAACCAGAGTACATAGATGGATGCAAGCGCCTCAAAAATAAGACCAATAACAAGTCACAAGGCTTATGCCCTCAAAAAATATATACAAGTAGTGCTCGTGGCACGTAAAAAGTATAAATAGGTTCAGGGCCTATGGGCCCTGTTATAATGGTCCACAACATGGGCTAAACGCCTAAACAATCAGACCCACATCCGAGGTGCCCCCACTACATGAGGTTCCATGGATGGTGGCAGGTCCTCAATCTCTACCATCGAGACTGTGCGAGTGAGTGCAGTAAAGTTCCACTCAACTCGTCTAAGTACCCTCTCAACCTCTTCGGCTGGGAGGTTTCCTGCTACTGCTAGTCCCCCAGCAGTGGTAGTTGTGGTTTCTGGCTGAGGACAACGCCTATTCGGTGCATAATCGGCAGGTCGTACAGGTCCGACATCTGCATGCAAAAAAGGTATATCCATCAAATACTCTGGCATATCAAAAAAATGATATATATAATGAAAACGCCATAAAAATTACATATACAACAAAAAAACTACAAAGGTGGAGACTTACCCATCTCCCCTTGCTCCTCACCAGGAGGCACAGGTATCTTAGGATCTCTAGAAAAGTCTATTCCTTCATATGGGTAATCCTCGATCACAGGGATCTACAGTGACAACCATGCAAAAAAGTCATCATCGAAGGACTCATTGGTCCTTCCACCACCCTGTTGTGGCAGTAATACTACCCATCTACATACTGCAAGAAAAGAGGCCTGATGTCCTCGTACCACTTCCCGAGGACTAAAGCTACAAACTCTCTTGAAAAAGAATGAACACAAAATCGTCTCGAACCCAAAGTTCCTCTATGTCCGTTGTCGGCAATCTGTCAATTACCTCTTCATACACTCAAGTAGTGTGGTACTCCAGTCCAAAATTTGTGCATTCAGGTACTGGATAACACAATTCATCTGTGTGTGAAACGCCTGATGCAAGGCCACTGAATTGGTAATCTGCCCAATAAGCAATAATATTTCTTGCAGTGATAGGTTAGTAATCTTACTTATGGGCACCTGGGAGCTCAAATGGTTTGTCCCAACCTCACAGTGCAAGGCTATCAGTTCTGCTATGTTATGCAGCCCCAATGGAAATGTCCTGAAATTGACTGGTTCCCCTCTCCTTGAGAGGCCAATCAAAAAATAGATATCCTTGGTGGTGGGCACCATTGATTGCCCCTCTAACATGAAGGCCTCTTCATTAGGGTTCCAATAGTTAACCAAGGCATTTAGTATCCTCGTTTACACTTGCATAAATGGACACAGGAAGAACTTAAGAAAACCAAATTGCATCAATGCGGCCACGACATTTAGATCTCCCGCAACCAACTCACTAATTGCTTCATGCTCCGTTTCCCTCCAGTGGACATACATCCTGCCAAAACAACCAAGTTCAGGAGGGTCAGTGACTACTCTTTAGTTCTTTTTGTCTATAAAAGGGGGTCCACGCGTGTTGTCTAGGTGACAGTCGTGTGTACATGCGGGCAGGCTTTACTCTGCTTGAGTGCACATGCGGCCTGTCCAAAGACAGCCCACGTGGACCTAGGGATGGCCTTTTAAAGGTCGACGCCCACCCAAAAAATGAAATAAAAAGAAAAAAGAAAGAATTGAATAGATAGATAGGGGAGTTTGTACTTACTTGGTCCAAGCGGAAGTTCGTTTCATCCACTGTAGCTCCCGGAATCATCGTTTTTATCAAAGGGTGTCTTTTGGCTCTAGAGTCAATTTCTAAATCAGTAATGGTGATAATGAGCTGCAAGCTTCTATTTATAGACTTTTTGGCCTCCCTTATCAGTTTCTTTATACCAAAAATCATTTAGAGTGATTCGAGAGTTATATGGGAGGGATTTGATCGGGTATTGAGACACGTTTTTTGAGTTTTGAGGAAATTTTGATGGTCCACGAAATTTTTTTTCCAAGAATAAACTTGAGCATATAGGTTAGGTTACTACCCCAACATTTGTGTCTCGTTGTCTTTTTCCTCTGCCATAGGATCGATCCCATCAGGTTGTGACACGAAACCATCATATCTTCTTTAGAAGTGTCACAACTTGGTGATAGAGCTTACCAGAACATGGATTCCCTAGGTAGGTCCTGGTTGCATTATGGCGTCCATGCCATCTCTAAAACATTGTAGGCTTGGGAGTCCTTATATTCTTTCCTGAATATGAGTTTGAGCCTCATTTGCATGATTCTTCTTCGCTCTTGATCTCACCCTCAGGACTCCCAAAAAATAACAGGTCTTCTTTTAAGCCCTTTTCAGACCCTCTAAACATGAAAATATTGTTGAGCGATCTTGTGGCCTTTCACACTCATTAAACTGAAATTTGAAGTCACATCTATACAGCCGTAGTTTACCCCTTTTTCAGTCCAGACAGTCAACTGTACAAACAAAGGTATACTCTATGGAAGTTTCGTTCTTTAGAAGAGTACTCTCAGGTATAATTTTATCCCTTTTTCGGGCCTGAGGGACTAAACTTACAAAAAAGAAACCCCCACAGAGTCCATAGTTAAGCTCTTTTCAGACTCCCTAAAATTGAAAAGATCGCCGAGTGACCTTATTCTTTCACACTCGTTAAATTGGTCCAGAAGAATATTCCTAATGGAGTCCATAGTTAAGATTTACTCAAACTCCTTAAAAATGAAAAAATGGTCGAGTGATCTTGTCATTATCACACTCGTTAAAATGGTTTTGAATCGACGTCTTATCGGTGCTAGTTTACCTCTTTTTCAAACCAACTAGACTATATTCGAAAAAGTTACCCCAATGGAGTCTCCTTTTATGTTTTTTTAGACTCTCTAAATATGAAAAACCACCGAGATTACCTTCTCTGGGCTCATTAAACTTACATCGAAGGAAGTTACCATTGTGTGTTTTATCAACCATGTTTGCATACCTTATACGCCAGCCTTGTAACAGTTTTCTTCTGCGTCTTAACACCTTTGGCCTTCAGAGGATTTTTCTCGAGTGTCACTCTACTAGAACATTAGGCTTGTCCTTGCGCCTCGAGCTTGTATGTTTGCAACACTCGTTCCTCCTTTGTAACATAATATTACTTTATTCTTTTTCCTTAATTATTGAAAAGAACAAAAAAATCAAATATACCCCAAAAAGAGGAAGGGAAAAGTATTTTCTTTATTGGTATCATAATGAGTCGCCCTTGGATAAAGCACATCTGACTATTTGTTCATCAGACTATGGGATGTAGTATGACCTTAGGAATCTTTTCTTGCTATATAGAGTTGTTTCCTCCACCATTTGGTTATCCTTCCAAACATATGGAGAGTTTGCGTTGTTTCCTGCTTTGTAGACTTATGATTAATTCCATGCTACCTGAATCTCATCATTTGTCGTGCTATTATCCAAGGGAATTTTGTTACCAAGCCTGAGTCAGCCCCTCTACAACATGTCTCTTTTCCTCATGCTCGACCATCCTGAACACCCAATCAAGTCCTTGTTCGAAATCCTTGAAGCCTTCAGTCTGATCATCAAGATTATCAAGTCCATGACTGACGAGCTGTCGAAAACCTCTGGGTAGTGCAGTCATACACTCATATTACACTCCTACCCAAGTTTTGAATATTTTGAAGTTGTTTCTCGAGATCTGAAGATCTCATCTCCAGCCATCAGGCCGAATCAGCTTCTAGAAGATGGATACTCCATATCTTTCTGATTTCAAGATGTAGCTCCACTGTGTATTGTTCACAGCTACTCTTTGTAGTTATTTGACATGGATCTATAGTGTATTTGATTGGTAGCCATGATTCTACTTTATCCCAAGCATGGGTATGTCTGCCTTGGTGGGACATGTGTTATTTTGCAGACGGTGCCTCTCGGTTCCTGATCCTTGGGCTCAATCGTTCAGCACATCAGTAAAGATTGGTAATGTATTTTGTCCATCAGATGCTCTTATGACCTCACACATTAGGGGGCATCTGTTATAACCCTAAATTGCACCACACATACTTACCTGGAATCAGGCCATCTCATATCCTTTCTTTGCCAAAGAACTGCTGAACAACTCTTTGAAAATCCTCTTTTATAAAGGCCCACATGCCCTAATCCATTACTGCACGCATGTACACGCTGGCTGACCTAAAACAGTCTGCGTGGACTGACAAAAGCACGAAAAAAGGAAAGTTGTCGATGGAGCACAAAAGCTAAGGGTGAGTTAACTGAAACTCCCAACCATGCATGGCCCAGGGTTCATCCAAACACCTAGCTACTTCTAGCCTATAAAAGAAGGGGTAGGGGCCCCATTTGGAGAAGGAAAAATATAGCAAAGAAACTCTGCCCATTTACGTATTCCCATTGTCCCAACCCTTTAGCCTTTCCTTGAAGTGGTGGTCGGTCTCAACTTTTGTAAGTTGACTCATTCAAAGTAATAAAGAAAATGCTTTTCCCGTCCTAATTCATGAGCTGTTTATAGTTTGATCAGTATATGTTTGGATTTATAACCCGTTAGTATATAAGTAGTATGCATGCATAGTTTTTTCTTGTCTTGGATGCAGGTCAGCTTTGGAAGGAGTATTGCAAACAAGTAATCAAGCACAATGGAGGATCGACATCAAACACCAGGAACAAGGTAGGTTGATCTTTCCATGCATTTACTAAGGAAAGGGGATTTACTAAGTATTTTCTCTTCGGTTATATCTGCATGCAAAGTATGAACTCTATTTGCTAGTCTGTAGGGATATTTTCCCCACAAAACAAATGCCAAAAAAGTTGAACCCACATCCATGGTGCATGTTATCTCTCTGTAAATTCCAAGAGGTTGTTATGTGGTAAGAAGAAACTTATCAGAGGTAACCTTAACCAACCACTTCGAAACTGGAAGCTATCCCTACCAGTTTCAAAGAGGGATCTCTCTGTGAGTTCTAGATCTGTTTGAGTTTTTAAAGATTTTAGGCTAGTTAGAAAGAATATAACTGAGTTTTTTGTATTGTTTTTGAATGAAGTGGTTGAATATCAATTACGCTTCCATTGGGATGTGGGGTCTATTTTTAAAAGATAGAAGTTAAAAAGAAATTTACAAGATTCATTTCACAGGGAGAGATAATGCTAATGCTGGATTCTTTAGAAATAAAAATGGTGTATTGCTAAAAAGGCGATATATCAGTTAAAACAAAAAAACATTTAAGAATTTCTTTGTTATAACATTAGAGGAAAAACATTTAAATATATAAAATATTAAGAACAGAGTACACAATGGTAAATTATGCAACTTTGACTTCTTTTATAGATTAGATTTTTGAAAGACAATATGATAATTGAGAAAGAAAAAACTTGTATGCAGACAGAGGGAACTTCACCAACAATTTGACACATAGGAATCCTGTGAAACTTCTCTTTGTATTACTGGAATAACTTCTTGATACAAATTACACCAACAAGACCATGCTTGGGCGTATAGATCAACAACCCTTCCTACTTCTAAGTGAGAAATATTTATAATAAAAATTACAACGACCCTGTCATTAATGATCAGGACGTGAAAGAGTCGGAGTCTAACTAACTAATCTAACAAGATAAGGAAATGTAGTAATTGATGATGATGTGTTGAATATCTCATGCTGATTTCGGGGAAAACCATTGTTGAGTCATTCGAATGACCTCAACCATGCTATACACTGAGCTGGACGCTGAGAGGGATGTTGAGATGGATGATGCTTTTCCTTTACTAAATCAAATTGCACATCTCATCCCATCTCTGTGTGCTTGGGATGGTAAATTTCAATAACCAATGGTAAACTTCGTCCATCTCAGTGTATTTAGAAAAATTCAGCTTGATGATGAAGACATACTTGATCTCATGCTGAATGCTGAGGTCATGCTACAGAGTCTCCAAGAATTCTTTGCCCATGATGCTTCCCTGTATCCCTGAAAAGTTGGAATTGTCTTTGGCCACGGTTGTGATCCTTTTCTTGTAATCGGACAGAGTCATTAGTTTATCATTTAGGACATGTAGATCAGGAAGACCCTTTTTCTGTAAGGCTTCAATCTTACTAAAAAATCTCTGAACTCCAATGACCATGTTCTGAGCCTTTTCCTCCAACTGTAACATCAATCCTCTTTTAGTCAATACTCTTTTTACCTCGAGGATAGTCTCTGTTTTGTCTTCGACTTTCAATTATTCCATCTCTTCTTTGGTTTTGGAGTTCAGAAACTGGATGATCTCTCTGGCCACTGAGGGCATCTCACCCAACTCTTTTCTTATCATGACAATGGCTTGCCTACTCTTTAACACCAGATCATGTTGCTTGAACATGATTTGCACCATCGGCCAAATTTCATTTATGGATTTTGCAATATTTGTCCATATGTTTTCCTTAGCCTTTGCTAATGTATTGCCTGCCACTATTTGTTTCTGGAGCTGTTGTATTTCTTTCTTAAGCTTCTCTGTTGCCTGTCTCTCAACATATATCTTGTTTGGAAAGAGGATTTGAGTTCCTAGAGATTTTAAACCTCCCTTTTCAACCTATTAATCTCTGTCTCTTGCAAATTCATTTCCTCCATGGACTTTGCTAGCTCCACAGTCTTTTCCAGTGTTGTCAATGGGGCTGCTGATGGAATTTTTGCTATATTGGTTGTTGGAACTAATGTTGTACTTACTTCTGCAATGTGAACTGCACTCAATGGGATGAATTCCATTGGTGTCATTTGTTCCTTTTCTTTCAATAATCTTTCCAACTCTATCTCCATTTCTCTGAGATGTGTGTTCTGCTGCATGATAAGCTTCAACAATTCTTCTTTCTCGTTTTGAGCTTCAGCTACCTCTTTAGCTTGTGAATCCTCTATTGGTGGAAATTTCAATTGTATTCTCAAAGATGCAATGTCAGCATTCTTTTTCTTCAACATTTCCTCTGCTTCTTTAACATTCGAGGGATAGTACCCAATTTTAAGCACCAAATCCTCTAAGGATTTTATTTTATTATCCTTTGCAAAAGAGGATATTTGCTCCAACTTCAGTTGGGTCTGAACATTGCTTAAAGAAACCTGTAACTTAGCTGCGGTAGAGGAAGAATGTGATAATGTGGAGAAGACCATTTCTCTAGTCTGTGTGTGCAAATCCATCTGGTCAGCTGGATGGACTTGTTTAGTGTCAAAAACAATAGTTGACCTTTTGTAGTTAGTGATCTCTTTGGGGTGAGGCACCTGTGCTTGTGGGAATTCCAAATGCATTCTTCCTTTCTCTATATCAAAGGCTGACAATAGTCTGTGTTGTGATGTGGAAATTTGCTTCCAGAGCTGGGAGTAAGTGTTATTAGTCAGCATCTGGTTCTTCTTTTTACTCATATCATATTTCTCAAAGATGCTTACAGGTGCAGATCCTTATGGATTTTGGGTGGCCACAACTATTTCTGTTTGTTTCTTCGAAGAAGAAGTTGAGACCACCTACTGTCTTTTCTCAATCACTGTGGTAGAGTAGGGATCTTCCTCACCAGACATGTGAGTAGCAGGAATGGTTTTGGGTTTCTTGTTGTATACTCGGAATTCTTCTGTTGATACTTCAGTGATTGAAGGTGAATCATACTTTCTTGGGTTTTCTTCCTTGGGTATCTAAGGAGTAGTAGTCGGTGAGATAGATATTCAAAGAGATTCCCATGGCTCTATATCTACCAGAGTATTTACTTCCCATTCTGTCTAGTTCACATATTTTTCGATTTCTGGATTGAGGGTGTGGGCATAGGGTGAAATTTTGTTCTTGGACCTCATCTCTACAATGATCCCACTGGGGTCATATATCCAAATAAAACTAGTGTTGAATTTCATCTCCTTTAACAATTTATCTGCCTCTTCCCCAACAACTTGATTGTTGCAGATAAATGGGCCTATTTGTCCTTTGATCCTCATCTGTTGTTTTTTCTTTAGAGACACAAAATGGATGTCATATGAGTTTATCATCTGACAAATATATTCCAGTGAAAATATTTGAATAGGCACATACTTAGGAAACTTGTATGGAGCTAGTTTGCACCCATACACTATGATCTCTGTGTGATTCTGGTATAGAAACCAATCTCCAGTCTTTGCCAGATCTGAAAGGTGCAGAACTCTTTGAATTTCTTCATTTATTCTTGGCTCAGGTCTTCCACTAAGCATGCCTACAACTGGATGATAAAATAATTCAATGAATTGTTTAAAAGTGAAATCAGTGGAGTTTCTCCTGAGCAGCGACATCCATCATGTGATTTCTTGAGGTTTTCCTTCCTTGTCCATTTTCTGCATCAAGAAAGAGAACCTATCTTCTTAAAAAAGACGAACATGTAAGCCAGGATGGATGAGTACCGAAAGATGCCCTTTGTGGCAAACTGTGAAAACTACTCGTGAATGTTCTCCGCCAGGAAAGTGTTGTAGTCAAAATGAGTGGTGGATTTTTCCTCGGTAGAGAAAATAGACAGAAAACCCAATATAGGCTCATCCACCCATGTGTCTGAAAAATAACAAAGTAGACAATAGAGTGATGAAATGACTCGGTTTCCCTTTTCTGAGAACATGGAGGAAGGATAGGGGGAATTTGATTTGGGGAATTGAGCATCCCGTGGGAGAAAAAATTCAAATATCTGGGCTCTTTGAGGAAAAGATAATTTTTGGTATAACTCTGTTACGATTTCGTGATTGAAAAAGGATGCAGATTCATTTCTGGGTATCTGCAACATTTGATCAATGGCCTCTGGTGTGATGAAGAACAAAGTTTCTCCTGATGAAGAGACTATGGCTTTCTGGTCGGGAAAGTAATGAGCCTAGCATTTGAGGGAAAATTCAGGGAAATGATGGACCTGGGGAAAAAGATATAAAGGAATATTGGACTCCCAAAACCCAATTTCATCACTCTGATCTAAGAAAGTGTGTTTGAGCCACAACTGCAACTCTGTGAAATCAAATTCGCACCTTGTATCCGATATGAGATGATCTTTGTCAGCCAATGGGATCTTGTCGAGGTTGACAGGAGGTGGGAGGAAAGGATTTTCCCCGACTTTTGCTTTCTTGGATTTTGGCACCATTGTTGTGAAGAGTACCTACAATTCAAACAAAATGTTAGCGGTAATGGTTGTGGCTAGGTGAGGCATTGCAGAGGTGGAGGAAAATGAATATCTTGATACGTAGGGAATGTGAATGGAATGGGAGACAGCCGAAATGGGGTTGAATTTGAGTGGACGGGTATCTGTTTGGGCGAACAAGGACAAGTCATATGGACAATGGGTATGTGGCCAGTTATAAATGGCCAATGGGTTGTTTAGAACGTGAGAGTGAAGGATGAAGGATGTCTGAAGTGTACCTCTGGTTGACATGTGCACTGGTGATTGGAAGGCAAACGGGAAATATATGACCTCTAACAGTTAAATGGATGGGACATGCTGACAGGTTCATGACGTGGAAATTGCAGAGGGTGGTGGTGAATCATAATGTTGATAGGTGGTAAAAGTTTGGAAAGGGGGACTTGGGACGCAATGAGGTGATACCATGTTGTGATGGGGCCTGCCTAGATTTGTTTCATTATGGACCACCCCCCTTCAGTTAAAGGAAAAACAGTCGAGGGGGGGTCTGGGATTCCTTTTTGACCACTGATCTGGGCACAATTGGATCAACCATTGATCTGGGCGCGTGGTTTAACATCATGTTGGACCCC
>ML779241.1:252955-265621 GCA_009831015.1 Picea engelmannii | reverse complement strand
GGTCCGAAATCTTTTCAAAGCCATAGATTTGGGTGCTCATCGCTCAGTCATAGATCTAGGCCCAATCTTTAATTTTTCAGGGCACGATTCAACATATGGTGTGGGACTTAGGCTTAATGAATTTTTATGGGTTTTGCGCACTTCTTCTTTTGCTCTTTATCACTGTGGGATTAGAAAAACACTTCATCATCTAAAATATTGCATTTTTCATCAATCATCATACATATTTATTGAAAATAAATTGTTTAACCTATGTCCTACCCTACATCATTTGCACCTTTAGCCCAGCTTAGACTGTTGGACCAAGAAAATACTCTACCTACGGGCTATTTGACCAAGATTAGACTGTTTGGTCAAATTTATTCACTAACTAACCTATAATATTGACTAAGATTAGACAGTTTAGTCAAGATTATTCACTAAGACTATCAACATCAATTTAAAAGGACTCGGCCATGCTTAAAATGTATGGACTAAGCCATTGTTATTGCATGGGGCTTCATTTAATTTCTTTTATGCCCTCTTTTATTCTTTTCTCATTTTCTTTTTCTTTTTCTTTTCTTTCTTTTTCTTTTTCTTAAAGCAGTAGTCTCTACAAATCAAAAACATTGAAGGGAACAAAAATACAATCAATAGTTGATCCTATAAATTATAGGGTTATAACAATGCCCCCACTACATGAGGTTGCATGGATGGTGACAGATCCTCGATCTCTGCCATGGGGACTGTGCGAGTAAGAGAGGTAAATTTATGCTCTACCTGTCTCAAAACTCTCTCATCCTCACTGGCTAGAGGTCCCCCTACAGCTGTTGGTCCACTGGTTGCAGTTGGTGCGGCCTCTGTTCAAGGACATCGCCTAGTCCTCACAAAATCTGTTGGACACACCAGCCCCACATCTGCACACAACAAACACATATCTGTCAATTACTCTGGTATACAAAAAAATATATATACAAAAACAACATAAAAATTAAAAAGCTTTGAAAAGAAAACATACCTATCTCTCCTCGTACCACTCTAGGAGGTACGCCCATGTCTAGGTCCCTGGAAAAGTCAATTCTGACATAGGGATAGTCCTCTATTGTTGGAATCTGCCAAGACCACCAACCAAAAAACTTGTCATAGAAGGCCTCAATAGTCATCCCTCACCCCTGTCACGGCAACAACATCGCCCATATGTTCATTGCTGGGGAGGAGGCTACATTCCCTCGAAAATTCTCCCTCGGAATCAGACTAGGTACCCTCTCGAAGAAAAAAGAACAAAGGATAGTACCAAATACAAATTTTTTATTCCTCTACATACGACACTCTATCAATTGCCTTTTCATGTAGTTAAGTACTGTAGTGCTCCAGTCAAAGATTTGTGCATTTAAGCACTAAACCGCACAATTCATGTGTGCCCTGGAAGGGTGGTGTAAAGTTGTGGATCTGGTAATCCTCCCAATGAGTAGAACTATCACTTTTAGTGATAGGTTGTTGATCTTATGAATCGGCACCTGAGTACCCACCATGTCAGTACCTGCCTTGCAATGAAGGTTAATCGACTCTGCTATGTTGTGAGGCCCAGAAGGAGACGTGCACAGGTTGACTGGTTCCCCTCTCCTTAAGAGGCCAGTCAAAAAGTAGATATCTTCATTCATTGGAGTCAACGACTGCCCCTCAAGCATGAACGCCTCCATGTCCGGGTGCCAGTAATCAATCAAGGCATTCAACAGCCTAGGTTGTGCCCGAATAAATGCACTCTGGAAGAACTTCAACAAACCACATTGAGCTAGAGCAGCTACCACATAAAGGTTATCTAAGACCTCAGCATCAAAGTCCTCATACTCTCTCTCCCTCCAGTGAACATACATCCTTCAATTGAAAAATTCAGGAGGGATTAGCCCTTGTATTCTTTAAATGTTTTCCTATGAAGGAGGGTATACGCAGGTTGTAATGTAGACAGTCGCATATGCCCGCGTCCAGTATTTTCTCTGCACATGGGCATACGTTGGCTATCCTAAGACAACTCGCGTATGCGTAGAGCCAACCATTTTGGCTTTTTATTCAATTTCTCAATTTGCAATAGTAATAATGAGCTAGCAGCTTCTATTTATAAACCTTTTTGGCCACTTTTTGTCAATTTTTGGACCCTTCTGTCATTTTTTCTAAATTGAAAATCATTTAGTATGGTTCAAGATTTTTCTATGGATTGTTACAATAACTGTTACTTTGGATATTGGGAAACATTTGGAGATCTGGGTATTTTTAAAGGTCCTTTGGTAAAAAGTCATTTTTCCAACTTGTTGCATTTAAGTTAGGATTCCACCTCCACTTAATGCATCCCATTGTCTTTGCCACTATGCCATAGGATTGATCCCACCGATTTGCGACACAGAACCATCAATGTTGCTTTAGAAGCATCATATTTTAGTGGTAGAGCCTACCTTAACATGGATGCCCTAGGTAGATCCTGGTTGCATTTCGATGTCCATGCCATCACTAATGAGTATAGGCTCGGGAGTCCTTATTAGTTTATCCTGATTACAATTTTGAGCCTCATTTTGCATGATGCATTGTCACTCTTGACCTCACCCTCGAGTCTCCTAGAACATAACGGGTCTTCCTTTATGCCCTTTTCAGACCCTCTAAAGATAAAAATATTGTTGAGCTATCTTGTTGACCTTCACGCTCACTAAACTAAAATTTGAAGTCACATCTATCTGACGGTAGTTTTCCTCTGAAGCACTTTGCCTCTGTGTCTTGACACCTTTGGCCCCTGGAGGATTTTTCCCGAGTGTCCTTTTCCTGCATATGTCTCTTTTCCCTGAGAATTGATGTGTTCTGTGTGCTTGGAACTAGTATGTTTGTGACACTTGATCCTCCTTTGTAATGTAGCATTCTTTTATTCTTTTTCAAGCTTTCCAAAATTATTGAAAAAGACAAAAAAACAAATATACCCCAAAAAGAGGAAGGGAAAAGTATTTTCTTTTTATTGGTAGCACCATGAGTCTCCCTTGGAAAAAGCACATCCTTTCATTTGTTTGTCAATCCCTGGGATTTAATTTGACCTTAGGAAGCTATTCCCGCTACATAGAGTTATGTCCTCCATTTGGTTATTCTTCCAAACATATGGAGAGTGTGCGGTGCCTCCTATATCGTGAACTTATGTCAAAATATCATGCTACCCGAGTCTCATTTTTGTCGTGCTATTGTCCAAGGGAATTTATTACCATGCTTGAGTCAGCCCCCTCTACAGATTGTCTCTTACCCCCATGCCCAGAATCCCAATCAAGTCTTTCTTTGAAATCCATGAAGCCCTCAACCTAATCATCAAAATCCTCTAGTTTGTTCCTGACAAGTCATCGAAGACCTCTAGGTAGTGAAGTCGTACACTCATATTACACTCCTACCCAAGTTGTGAAGATTATGAAGTTGTTGCTCAAGCTCTGAATGCCTCATCTCTATCCATCATGCCTTATTCACTTCTTGAAGATGGATACTATGCTTGTATATCTTTTTTATTTTGAGATGTAGATCCGTTGTGTATTGCTCATGGCTACACTTTATATATTTATATGACATGGATCTACAATGTATTTGATTGATAGCCATGATTTTATTTCATTCTGAGCATGGGTATGCCCGCCTCGATGAGAGAATTGTTATTTTGCAGATGACACCTCCCAAATTATGGTTCCTAGGCTCACTTGTTTGGTACGTTGGTGAAGATTGATAATGTATTTCAACCATCATATGCTCTTCTGACCTCACACATTAGGGGGCATCTGTTATAACCCTAAATTGCACCAGACATGCTTACCTGGCATCAGGCCATCTCATTTGACTTCTTTTCCAAACCACTATTGAACAACTTCTTAAAAAACACTCTTTTTGAAGGCATACACACCCTGCTCCACTATTGCACGCGTGTGTATGCTGGTTGACCCACTACAACCCGTGTATACCTAAAAAACATGAAAAATGGAAAGTTGTAGATGAAACACACAGTTTTGGGTAAGTTAACTAAATTGTTTGATCACCCATAGTTAGTCACTTGACCAAATACCTAGCCTTTTCTAGCCTATAAAATAAGGGGTAGGGGTCTCATTTGGAAGACGGAAAATCATAGCAACGAAACTATACCTGATTTAGTATTCCCCTTGACCCAACCTTTTGCAACTATTGTGTGACGAGAAGCATATACATAAGTAGTTGGAGCACAGTTGAAGAGGACCCCAGTACCAGATTCAAGGAGCAGTGGCCGATCTCACCATTGTAAGGATACTTTTGTGAGATTAATAAACGAAGTACTTTTCCTGTCCCACCATATGAGATTCTCAATATTTAAATTCGATTATATTTTGATAGAATCTCTAACCCATTAGTTTATAGGTTATATGCATGTGGAGTTCTTTGTTTGTCTTTTATGAATGCAAGTCAGCATTGGGAGAAGAGTTGCATTCAAGGAGCGACCAAGCGTTAAAGGGATCAACATCAAACACAAAAACTAAGGTACAGTAATTGGATCTCTTTAGCCTTGTATTTGCATATGAGTAATGGGAGTTATGATTAGGATGTTAGTAAAAAGTAGGAGACTTTAAGTCATTTCTTCATGCATGATAAAACCCTTAATTCTAGTATGTAGGAGGGATTTCCCACCCACAACATATTTCTGGATGGCCAGGCATGAGGGTAGGAGACAAACTGCAGAGGGGTCGACTCAAGATTGGTAAAAACTTCCCTTGGACAGTATCACAACAAAAGATGAGACTCAGGTAGCATGGTATTTGACATAATTCCATGATGCAAGAGGCAACACAAAATCTCCAAATGTTTGGAAGAATAACCAAACAAAGGAGGAAACAACTCTATGTAGTGAGAATAGCTTCCTAAGTTCATGTTAAATCCCATAGCTTTACGAACAAATGTAAGGATGTGTTTTGTCCAAGGGAGACTCATTGTGCTGCCAACAAAAAGAAAATACTTTTTAGGTCTTCCCTACTCTAAAGACCCCATTGATGGTGAGTTGTTTAACCTCTCTTACTTCTCTCCTTTCTTGACACTTAGCAAATGATATATCTGATTTCCTTTCAATAGTATAAGGCATTTTCTTTTCCATGGCTAGTCCCCCCATCAACCCCCTTTGCTCCATCTTGAATTATTTTAATGATCTTAACAAACATAAGCACTTTAGGGAAAAAAAAATTAGACTTATTCTTAGGGTCATTTGTGGGTAGAATGGATTGTGACTTAGTCTCTTTGACCAAAACATTATTTGTTTGGACATGGACCAACTTAGTATCATTAGAAGCAAATCTCGTATATAAAGAGGGTACACTACATTCTCCCAAAACAATCTTATTCTAAATGATCTCCCCCAGCTCCTATAATAATTGTTTTGAGCCAGACATTCCCTCAACCCTTTTTGATCCAATTCAGGACTCAAACATGGAATGAGTACCATCACTTGTTAAGTCCATATGTTTAGTAGTAGCCTCATAACCAATTGGAATTGAGAAGCCACTAGGAACATTATGAAGGTGCAAGAACATGTATGAGATATACATACCTCTTTTATCTGGAGATGTTGTTGGAGTTAATGTGTTAGGCTATGCAGAATCGTTTCTAGATGCTGTCTGATGAGGATCATTCTTCAGACACCTAACATCATGACAAAACACACAACAAAAAAAGAGTCTCCAACACTATAATTTTTGTTGGAATTTCCAATTTCTCCATTCAATATCCATATCCAATTTTTATAATAGAAATTCTATAATGTCTAATTCTATAAGGTATTCCCTGCCCATACACCCTAAGAATTGCAAGAATGCCTACGCCTTCTTCTCCCTTTCCCATACGCCCTAAGAATACACCTTAAGAATTGTTTTTATGCAATATTTAGATCCCTAAGAATTGGATTTCCTACGCCTTCTTATCCCTTTCCCATAGATGTCCAGTAGGGTCAATGGATGGCCTTAAATGGATTAATTCAACCTCTTGTAGCTCTATTTTCCACTAGTAGTTGACTTGTAGAGAAGAAACTAGTTCAAACAGGCAGAAAAAATTAGAGAAAACCCACAGAAAATTGTTTCCATATGCCAACTGGCACAATCTGCCCTTGACTTGCGATCCATGCCAAAATCATGAGTTTGAATTGTGTTGAATGAGTCAAACTTGGTTAATGTGATTTTGAATCAGTGACCTTTGGATCGGCTTGTTTGGAGGCTGATCCAATTCAAACTCAGAAAATTGCAATTTAAAGCGCGATTCTTGTTTCACTAAAAATAACTCTTTAACCAAAAATATCATAGATCTCCCATATTTTTGTAAATTGTATCTATTGAAGTTAGTAGCTTTTGATGTTTGTTTGAACAAAATGAAACTTGTTATGGGAAATCCTCGAGGAAGTCTCGAAGTATGTGTATACATTGCGAACGTTTTTTCACAAAATTAGGATAATATGGAGAAGATTGGCCATACTCATCCAGTTGTCATGTCCAAATAATTGCAAAATCAAATTTTTTGTCGAGTCTTATATTGTATACTAAGAAAACCATAAACAGTGGTGATACATTACAATCCATTTTCTGATTTAAAACAGGTTCAAATTTTCTTCTTTTATTGGTTAATTTGGTTGTGGATGTTAGTTTGGAAAAAGTAAGAATTATTCTTAAAGAGTAGTTCAAAATTTGAAAAGGGTAGTTATCTACTTGAGATAGTGTTAGCGATATTTCTTGTTAAGGGAGTTGGAGTGCGAAAGGATGGGTTGAAACCCATTTGTCCTAAGTTTTGGGCGATAATGTGCCCATGATAAAAAACACGCAAGACCGAGCGGTCCATATTCGCGCACCCGGATCAACGGCGCGCGTTGGATTCTGGACCCCCCTTGCCTTTCTACCTTTAAGCGGGGGGGGGGGGTCCGGAATCGGGGGCGCACCTCTCCGACGGTCCAGATCAGCGTGCCCAGATCAACGGCGATGAAGACCATTCCGGACCCCCCCCGCCTTTCTACCTTTAATTAGAGGGGGGGGTCCGGAATCCCATATGCACCTCTCCGACGGCCACGATCGAGGCACTTAGATCAATGATGCTCGTGCAGCCCCGCCCTTCTCAGATGCCCGGTGCTTAACCAGTGTGGGCCCTCCTCATGTCATTTCATCTTCCCTTCCGCCTTTCCCCTACTGTCGTGTGTCATCCATTCACCTCCCCTCTTTGGTCTGCGTGGTCTTCTCTTTTCCCCACCATCCACTCGCTGCTTGCCACATGTCCCCTTCCTTTCCTTTCCACGTCAGCCTCTCACCCGAAGGCGAGTTTGCTTCTCTCATCCTCTTCCCTTCTACCTGATGTCTTTCACCATGAATGATCCTCCGTCATCCTTCTCTCATTATGTCACTCCTTCCACGCCCTTATAACCCGGCACCACCATTCCTGTCATGCACTCATCCTCCGCGCTGGCTTCCATGCCCATCCCTCAAGCTATTTGGTTATTCCAGGTGGCAGCGTGAGAAATCTTCCGTATCTCGAAATGCTGAGTTGGTCGGGTCGTTCTCAATCCCAAGAAGCAGTTATTGAAGCAGTTGGCGGTGGTTAGATATCACCTCCTCCTTAATGGGAGAGCACGGCCATGAATTTAAGGCACGTCGATTCGTCGTTGGAACTATCAAAACAATTAAGATTGTGTCTGACATAAGTTGCACGATATTTCAGATGTTGACTGTCAGAAGCCATGCAGACGCAAAGCTTTAAATGCATTTTCTTGGTTCCACTGCTATTGTTGTTTTGAGTATATGTAGGCATTTTTTCCATTTTGGTATCCATCGATGGTAGAGCTAAGCTCCCGACTGTAAAGTTTCAGCAAATACTCTAGTTTCCTAGTTATGCCTCTGTGTTTGAGATTTCTTGGTTTATAACAAACAGTTCTCCTTTTTCCATATTTCTTTCGTCTCACGCTTGAGGATTCACAGTTGAACATCTTGTTACAATAAAGGATTTGTTGTGACGTTGTTGTGCCCTCTGGTATTTGTATTTGAATGTGAAAGGATTTTGTGTTCGAATGCATTCTTCTTCAGTCTGTTGCAAACCGGATTTCTGCGATAGACCTTTGCACCCTTCTTGCGTAAGTCTTCCACCTACTCACCCTTTTACTACGAACCACTGTTTGGAGTTTATCAAGACCTCACTCGTTCATGCATGCCTGGTCTGGTTTCTGAGTTGAGACGATATAGTTCTGAGTTTTCTTCCATTTGATCGCCTTTAAAACAAAATGTGATAATAAACTGATGGGCATCGGGCTCTGCTCCTGATAGCGATCCAGGGGTGACTTCCAGCCGCCAACATTTCTGGCGCCGTTGCTGAGGACGAATTTGAATATTTTCCCTGGATTTGAATGACAAAGATCAACTAATTTCTAAAGGTGCATCAGATATCAGAACTTGAAGATTGCTACTGTGCACCTGGCGACTCCACTGTGACGACTCCACTGGGGAGAACTTGTTCTATCAACTGTGGCGTCAAGAGGAAGACACATGAGGTCTAATCCACACCTGCCTTTAGCCACACCAGAAGCTAACTTGGAAGCGGTGCACAGAAAGGGAAAGAGCTCTGAAAAAGAAGCCTCCATCGCTGAAAAAGGTAATACGCCATCCCCTTCTTTGAAAACTCCATTCTCTGATTTTCAGCTTCCTAGTCGTACTTCCTCTGAGGTTTCCCGTTTTCTGAACTTCAGGAGTGTTCCTGTTTATTTTTCTCCTCCTGGTCTAGTATCAGAGGGAGAGATCCTTGTCACTCCCCCCTCAGGAGGTTTCACTACTCCTCCTTTGATTACTACTGTTGCGCAGAGAGAGACACCTGTACACTCAAGCCCCTTGGACTTCTCTCTTTTTTCCCTGTCATCTCCTACGAGGACCTCTTTTCCTGCCTCACCTGTTCACACTCCATCTCCTCCGATTTCTCCTCCAATCAACGTCCCTATGGCTGGTGTTAATCCCCCTCTGAACATAATGGATGCCATAGTCCCTTCTAGATATGCTCCTTTGGTCCTGCCTCATCCCATGAATCCCCTCCCTGCTGGAGACTACTTGAAGTATATGCCCAAGTTCACTAGGGAAGGAGATATAACTGCTGAAGAGCACTTAGCTGCTTTTTACAGTTATGCAGATAACCTCAATATTGAAAATGAAGATGTCTAGATGAGAGTTTTTGTCCAGAGCTTGGATGGTGAGGTGAGGAAGTGGTTCAGGGGACTGGCCCCTGGATCTATTGCTAGTATTGAAGCCTTGGATAATGTTTTCCTGAGGTAGTGGGGAGATAGGAAAGCTTACATTTATTACATGACTGAGTTTGGGTCCTTGAAGAAGCAGGAAGGAGAATCAGTGTCTGATTTTTCCAAAAGATTCAATAAGATGTATAACAAGATTCCTGCAGAAATAACGCCTTCAGAAGCCTCTGCTCAAATTTCATATGCTAGTGCATTTGACCTCGAATTCTGTCTCGTGTTAAGAGAAATGAGAGCCACCTATTTAGCTCAGATGAAAGATGTAGATATAGAGGTGGAATCTAATATATTAGCAACCGACAGACTGAGGAACAAGGCCGACTCGGACAGAAGAAAAGGAAAGTCAGAAGCCTCGACTTCTGACTCCAACATCTCTGGCCCATCATTGTCCCACCCTCAAGTAAGCGAGCTGGCCCAAGTAATGAACTTTCTTAAAGAAGAGGTGGAGAGATTGAAGGTGGAAAGGAGACAGATGTATAAGGGCCCTCAGAACACCGAAAATAAAGGAGGTTTCAGGAGACCAAACAATTTTGCTCCTCCAACTATGCACAAAGAGAAGGAAAGAGACAGAGATGACCAAAGGATTCAGGATCCCTTCCAGAACAATTTTGTAGCTGATGAAGAAGAAAGAGAAAAAGACGAGCCTAAACCTAAAATCCACTCTGTAGAAGTCACTCCTCCTTTCCCCCCACTTAACTAAGTCAGCATATGAGGAATCCCTCATGAACAGTCAGCTAAATGAACTAAGCAAGGGTGACAAAGATGGCGGTGGCCAAGGCAGGTATACCCTGAGGTCAGACAAGAGGGCAGCAACACCTGATGTTCCTGAGTCATCCACCAGAGCAGAGAAGCCTGCTGACGAGGTAACAGACAACCACAGAGGTAAGAAGGCCCAACCTCTCTCCCCTATTATTCAAAATCATGCTCCTGAGAATAAAGAAATTCCAAAGCTTACATCTTCTTTCAATTTCAAGCATGAAATTCAAAAGATCAAAATCCCTGTGCCCCTCACTGAGTTAATCAAACATGGGGAATTCAAAAAACACTTCTCCGAACTGTTGAAATCCGAAGCCTCTAGCCCTTCCACAGACTTCATAAGCCTCCAAGATGAAAGACCTGCAGTAGTCCTAGGTCCCATGGTAGAAGATAGAGATGATTCATCCCCTCCCTTCTACACCTCTCTGAACATACATGACAAAGTGCTGCATAATTGCTTAATGGATTCAGGGGCCTCCCACAACCTCATGCCCAAAGTCGTCATGGAAGAGCTAGGATTAGAAGTCACCAGAACCTATCATGACCTCTATTCCTTCGACTCCAGGAGGGTACAATGTTTGGGAGTCATCAAGGACCTGGTAGTTTCCCTGTTTCAGCTGCCCATGAAAAGTATGGTCATGGATATAGTGGTAGCTGATGTTCCCCCCAAGTTTGGCATGCTGTTGTCAAGGTCTTGGATTAAGAGACTTGGAGGGACGTTGCAGATGGATCTCACGTATGCCACCATTCCAGTCTTTGGGGGAGAACATAGGAGATTTTACAGAGAAGCCCAGCTAGCCTACATAGTCAGTGATGAAGCAAACCCCACCAATCATCCCATCTATGCCGTAGACACTGACTTAGGATCTAGCTTATTACAGGTCACCGATGAGCCTGAGACCCCTTTGCAGATCAGAAAGCAGCTCAGTCTTAATCAGGGGATGCCTCCTCCAACCACCTCTGTTTGGAAGATGTTCTTTGATGGAGCCTCTTCCAGTATAGGTGCAGGTGCTGGAGTGGTATTCAAATATCCTTCTCAGGAAACCATATCACTATCATACAAGATGGAATTTGAAGTCACCAACAATGTGGCAGAATATAAAGCTCTGGTTCTAGGGTTAAGGGATGCAAAAGAAATGGGAATCAGGGAGATGGCTGTGTTCGGGGATGCAGAATTAATTGTCCAGCAGGTCAAAAGCATCTATCAGACCAAGCACCCTTGCCTCAAGAATTACAGGAATGAGGTATGGGATCTAATTGATAGTTTCTTCCTGGCTTTCAACATCTCTTTCATTCCAAGGGAAGAAAATGCTCCAGCCGATTTTCAAGCCTTCTCAGCTAGTTTGTTCGAAGCTCCTATGCTGCCCGTTGACAGATCAGAGGTGGAAATAAGATACAGACCCTCTGTTCCGGACAATGTCAAACATTGGAAGGTGTTCGAAGATGATCAGGAGAAGGAGAAATTCCACCAATCCATCGATGACTTTTCTGCGTCACACATAGATGGAGACCCTAACACAAAAGGTAACAATCACCCTGGGGAGTTTATGAATGAAATCACCGACCACCAGATTATTCAATTGTCGAGCAATCATATACCAAGAGGTCTGATCCCATTAGAAAGATTGTTCGATGGGAATGATGTGGTGATAAAGGTCAGAATTTCAGGTGATGATGCTGATACGACTGAATGCAACATAGGGACACCAGAAGATCCCAGGTTTGTCAAGCTGTCGAGGAGTTTGACTGAGGAGCAAAGGATCGGATATGATGAGTTGCTGAGGGAATTTGCTGACGTGTTCGCGTGGACCTACAAAGACCTCAAGACATACGATATGTCAGTCATTGAGCACAAGATCCCACTGAAAGAGGAGGCTAGACCTTTCAAGCAGAAGCTAAGACAGATAAATCCTACGCTGTTACCTGTCATGGAGAGGGAGGTGAAAACGTTGTTGGATTCCCAAATCATAGTCCCCTTGAGATACTCTAGTTGGGTAGCCAATTTTGTCCCAGTAAGAAAGAAGAGCGGAGAAATCAGACTCTGTGTCGATTTCAGGAACCTGAACAGGAGTTCAAGGAAGGACAATTACCCCCTACCCAACATGGAACATATATTGCAGAGGGTCACTAGTGCATCTAGGATATCTATGATTGACGGCTTTTCTGGCTATAATCAGATATCAGTCATGCCTGAAGACAGAGAAAAGATAGCCTTCACCACCCCTCGGGGCACATTCGTGTATGCCAAGATGCCATTTGGGCTGATGAACGCGGGAGCAACGTTTCAGCGAGCCATGGACATAGCCTTCATCGGGGAAAAAGATAAGTTTTTGGTGATTTACCTAGATGAAATAACAGTCTTCTCCAAGACTGATATAGAGCATCACTGCCACTTGAAGAGGGTTTTCCTGAAATGTCGCAGGTTTGGCCTTTCCCTAAATCCCAAGAAATCATTGTTTTCTATGCAAGAAGGGAAGATGTTAGGCCATATGGTCTCAGCAGAGGGAGTGAGGATTGATCCTGACAGGGTAGAAGCAATTCAGGCCCTGTCACTTCCCAGATCTAAAAAGGAGGTCCAAGCATTTTTGGGAAGGATTAATTTCCTGAGGAGGTTTGTCTCAAATTTTGCTGAATTGGTGAAACATATCACA
>ML779241.1:219491-245330 GCA_009831015.1 Picea engelmannii | reverse complement strand
ATGGGCAACTCAAATTTTACATCAAGTTTTAACAATGGCATTTCATGTTTATTCTTATGAACATTTTTCTTTCCACTAGATTTAGAACTTGAACTTGAAGAAGAAGGAGAAGAAGGAGGTGTTGATGGAGGTGAAGGAGAAATGTGAGGATGGTCCTATTCCTCTTCACTTTTTCCTTTTGAAGAATTACCCAAAACTGGTTGCTTCCATTCTAAATAATCTTCATACAAAATTGTCACCATCTCCGACATAGCATGGAATGTTTTCCGGAACTCTTTCTCATCTTGAGAAATCCCTTCTTCCGATGCCATCTTCCCACTGTGACAAGCTCTTTTTCTCAATCCAATTAATGGATTCTCTGCAAAAATCTCACCTTCACCATGCTATAGCTTTTCCTTGGTTAACATGCAAAAACTCAAATCCAAACGTCAACTAGCTTTGATACCACTTGATCTGTTGGATCTTTTAAATGACTATGGTTGAGTTTTAATTTTGCATGCGTTAATTAACCATTTGAGAAACTTAGTGAAAGAATGAGGAAAGAAGAGGAATTATAACAGCCATATACACATTTGCAGATCTGAAATGAAAGAATAAATATCAAACCATAACACGCAGATTGATAACGGAGTTCGGCACAACTTTGCCTACGTCTCCGGGCCTTTGTCTCTGTGGGGGAGGCTTCTTTATTTCTGTTCAAAATCTCAAACGTACATCACTGCAATGCCAAATGGCTACAAGACTGATCTGGTCATGTTTTTCCAGATCTCAATAACCCTGCAAGGAAAACAGCACGCAAAACGGACGTCTAGAGCTCCCAGAAATGATCCAACAACGTCTCCTTCTCAAAAGCTTCTCTGCATCAAAATAGATTTGGCTTGGATTTTCTTCAGCATAACTCTGCTCTGACTGCTCTCCCATGGCCTCAAACAGGCCTAGTTTATATAGCTTTGAAGTTGGTTTCTCATCTCCAACTTCCTCCAAAAATTTGGGCTCCAAAAATGCCCAATATCCCCCAAAAATGGAGAGAATCAACTAAAAATAGGTACAATAACAACTAAAAAACCCAAAACATTGGGTAAAACCCACTTTAGTTATAAAAATCGGGCAGAAGCCCTTGATTCCTGCACACTCCCCCCTTTTGCATGGTTGTATGAATCGGCCATATGGCCACATGCCCCATGCATTACGCATTAGCTCCTTTGTTTGCGCTAACTTCTGGTCGCATGTGCTATAACCTCGGCTAAACAATAAAATCGCGCCCTAAAAAAAAATGCGCCCAATAGGTAGTGGCGCCCGCACCCTCTTGGTCATTGATCACATGTAGGTGGATAGACCACGGGCTGGGGCTTAGCCCCCAGCCCCCTCCTTTATGCGCACATACCATGCAATATATTTCATATTGTAGGTTTTATATCATAAGCAATAATTTGGTGTATTGGCAAAGGACCATTTCTTAAGGTGTTGGGCTTGGTGGTGGTCATGGGTTCAAATCCCATGGACCCCAAAACAATTTTTTGAAACATGCCACTTCAACTGATGACTGGGTGCCACGTGGCTGCCCATGACTAGGCCACGTGGCATCTCCCCATTTGACGGATTAATGCCACTTGTCAACCATTGACTAGTCCAGTTGCCTGCCACATGTCTACCCTGTCAGGGAACCTGCCCAATCACCATCAGCCAGAGAGTGCCACGTCATCTCATGCATAGTCAGCATGCTGACATCAGCATTGACTTTTTGACCAGTTGACCTTTGACTTTTTACCTGTTTGGGCTTCTGATCAAAACGTGATAACTTTCGCATACGGAGCCCGTTTGACAAAGTAAATATACCGTCGAAATCAGGAAGACGAGATGGACGCAATGGCATTGGTTTCGTCAGATTCTGAGCACTTTAATTTTTGAGCATTTTTTAAGCCTTGTTAGGATTTTGGATTCGATTTCGGATCACCACCCAGGTTCTACTCTCATCAAGTTCAACTCCTCGTCATCCACAAATACCCATCATACTAAGCAATTAATCCAGTGTCATCTCTTCTTTCATACATTTTTGTTGTAGGTTGCCCTGTTGGGTCCCGTGAACCAACTATTTGTACAATATTCTTTGACGCATTTCTATTAGGTCCTTCATGGTCACATTAACCTATTTTTCATTATTTGAATTCATCATCTATCTTAGAAAATAATTCCCATGTTGGTGTCTGTGTATCTTTTGATCCCAATAGCTTGAAGCAAGTTGCCAAACATTTTTTGAGGACAGAAAATAAAATTTCAAAAAGACCTAAATAACCTTCTATAGTGTCTCCCATAGTGGATTATCTTTCTGTATTATTTTCTATTCAATTTCAGAAAAGAATTATTTCCGTCCATGCAAATTTTCAAAATTAATGTTTACAAACATGTATATTACCTTGCCCATCAAGTTGGTGAAGAATGACAATATACTTTGGAAAACCACTAAACATATGCTTCTATCACCTGACTTCTTTGAATTCATTGAGATAGTGGCACATGGGACTTTTTCCAGGCATTTGTTGTCTCAAAACATGTGACATTACCATATTCCCCTTGTAGTGCTATAGAGGAACTCCAAATACAATACATTCTGTGGTGCTTTCTGATGGAGATGGTTTTTAATTTCCGTACAAATATAACATCGCTAAATCCTTATTTTTTTATAATTAGATCACCAGACAAGATGTAAGAAACCAAAAATGTTTCTCTTTGCCAAGATATTAGCAATATGTACAATAGATCCATGAGTTCAAAAAGATGTTTCTTATCAGCAAGCTTGAGGAAAATATAATATTTTATATCCAGTTTAAAATTTTGAGGCATATCCACACCAATTTTTTTCCATGAAAAAAACATTATATTCAATATTTCAAACCTGAAATCAGAATATACATCATGTCCTAACTATATTTCCAGACCCATACCTCTCATCTTTCTTCCAACCAAAAAGAGGCAAAACTCAGAGAAAAGTTTCCTCATAGTAGATCTTGTCTGAAATATTACAGTCTTCTGGAGGCTCTAGGGCCCTCCAATCTGTGCTTAAAAGAAATTGTATATTTTATTCACCTTTGAGGAGACTCAACCCTCTACTTATTATTTACCTCAATATGAATCAAACATTTTGTAAAATAATACTGCAATGTATAATTATTTTAGTGGTGGGCCCCACTGCCACATGACATTTAATCATTAGTCCACATCATATCCAACTATCATAGACTCGTACCTTTGTGGAATTGATGCATCCTACCATGGAGAAACATGAGAGTGTATGTGGTTGTATTATTGTGGTCACTTGGTGTTCTCTCAATCATATTTTCTTTAATCCCCTTGTATGTACATGATTAGTCCATGTGTCATTATATTGGGATTTTGAGATCTTGGACTCTCTCTCTCATAACAACTCATTGTATCCTTAAATTCTCTTGGTTTCCCTATTCCTCATGCACACAAAACGTTGATGCAATATGCTTCTATAAAGTGTCAAGTGTCTAATGAACTTAAGCCATGGAACCCCTGTTACACATGATTTTGGTCACTCTGGTGATGACTCTACAAGTGATGTATTCAGGCTCCCACAAGGACTTTTTTCCTGAGAAAAGTGATTGTTGTCTCCTTCCAAAAAACACATTTTTAAGATGATTTCGTAGACTGCCTATATTATAGGTGTGAAAATCCTTCATTATCATAGGCAACCCAAACTTAGGGTGTGAACTATTCACAGTATTCTCTATAGGTAGGGTGCGAACCTATTTCAAAGCTTGGAAAAGAGAAGAGGTCACGAAGGTTCTAGAAGGGAATCTTCTAGAAAATGAGTTGGCATTTGCATGGTTGGAATCCTACTGACTTCTCAGATTTAGTGGGATCATCCTCATGCATTTAACCATATCTCCTTCTCCTATATATTGAAAGGTTTCTTATGGAAAAGGTTAAGCAAGATTGAATGAAGAATTGGTGAAAGAATTGTGTGAAGAACTCTGCTTGGATAGAAGCTTGAAGACTATATTTGGTCTATCAAGTTGTATTGGATCTTCTTCATGCAAGTGTAGAGAAAGTGTGTGTGTTGGAACCAAGGGTCACTGAAAGGAATCTTGCGACATCAAGGCGATCTGGTTGTATCTTCTACTTTCATTTAATATAATACAACGACATGTCCCTTTCCCATAAAATCACTCTTATTTTATTGCATAACTCCTTGATCATATGCATAATTTGACATTGAATATACTTGGCTATATTCACTTTGGTTGGTTTGTGTTTTCTGAAACCTGATTCCACAAGAGCACCGGAGCGAAGTGGGAACAACAGAGACCTAAGGAAGCGATATAAAGGTATGTCACTCATTCCTTCTTAGTAGTAGATTGAATGATTGCAACTTAGGGAAGAGTCATTTCCTATCCTGTCTAGTTATAGATCCAGGTGGATCTAGAGAGATCTGTTAGTGTCCGCAGCTACCGATTTATCTGATAACAAAATTGGCGACTCTTGGTCACTTTGGTGATGTCTCTACAAGTGATGTATTCAGGCTCCCACAAGGAATTTTTCCCTGAGAAAAGTGACTGTTGTCTCCTTCCAAAAAAAACATTTTTAAGATAAGTTCGTAGACTGCCTATATTACAGGGTGCAAAAATCCTTCATTCTCACAGGCAATCCAAAATTAGGGTGTGAATTGTTCGCAGTCTTCTCTATAGGTAGGGTGTGAACCTGTTACAAAGCTTGGAAAAGAGAAGAGGTCACGAAGGTTCTAGAAGGGAATCTTCTAGAAAATGAGTTGGCATTTGCATGGTTGGAATCCTACTGACTTCTCATATTTAGTGGGCTCATCCTCATCCATTTAACCATCTCTCCTTCTCCTATATATTGAAAGGTTTCTCATAGAAAAGGTTAAGCAAGATTGAATGAAGAATTGGTGAAAGAATTGTGTGAAGAACTCTGCTTGGATAGAAGCTTGAAGACTCTATTTGGTCTATCAAGTTGTATTAGATATTCTTCATGCAAGTGTAGAGAAAGTGTGTGTGTTGGAACCAAGGATCATTGAAAGGAATCTTGAGACATCAAGGTGATCTGGTTGTATCTTCTACTTTCATTTAATATAATACAGCGGCATGTCCCTTTCCCATAAAATCACTCTTATTTTATTGCATAACTCCTTGATCATATGCATAGGTAGACATTGAATATACTTTGCTATCTTCACTTTGGTTGGTTTGTGTTGTCTTGAACCTGATTCCACAAGAGTACTGGAGCGAAGAGATAACAACAGAGACCTAAGGAAGTGATATAAAGGTATGTCACTCATTCCTTCTTAGTAGTAGATTCAATGATTGCAACTTAGGGAAAGAGTCATGTCTTATCCTGTTTTGTTCTAGATCCAGGTGGATTTAGGGAGATCTATTAGTGTCCACACCTACCGATTTATTCGATAACAAAATTGGTGAATCCACAGGGGATACCACCCATTTTGGTGATTTTTTCTTGTGCATTTTCTCTTGACCTACCATTTTTCATTCCCAATCAATCTCTGAGTCTTGAGGAGATCCTCAGAGACTCCCTGGATCCAGAAGTTCCCTCAAAAGTTCTGCCATTTCTCCAAAATTTGCTTGATTACAAACCTTCTCGCACTGCACCTTTTTTGTAGCCTACAAGAATAAATGAGGTTTGCACCCTAGTGTTCAGTTCAGTGTGAACTTATTGCACCCTGCATGTGTATAGCCTGTGAGAATCCTTAATTATTGCACTGTACCCCACTGTCAGACTGCGAACTCACTTGTAAATTTTTTGGATTAAGTCTTTTGTGTCTTCAGATGCCCAGATTATTTGGTGTGTCTGGAAAGAACTTCTCTGGCCAATGATTGGATGTTTCTTGACTTCAAATCTTGTGAATGATTAGTTTTCGGAAATCGAAAGCTCTTCTTGATCATTTTTCTTAATTTTTACCTCTTGACCTTTTCTTAACAAGGGTATAATCTCCGATTCTCAAATTTGAGTGCTTGTTTGGTCGAGAGCCTTTGATTGGATTGAAAGTTGATATTAATTGTCCTTTTCAATTGCTTACTACTCGGAAAATTGTCACCCATGTGCATTTGAAGAGACTGGTCTTGTCAGTTTGTTATTTTTGTCTTCATTGAAACATTGATTTGGGTGTTTGTTGTGTATTTCTTTTTCATTGGTTGCTTACTTTTTCTTAGTTCCATCCCTGTTGCTTGGTTTCTAATAAAAATTAAAGACATTTTCTTTTTTTTAAGCAACTTTTTATTTGAAAATATTGGCATTCAAGTATTGAAAGAGAACGAATAGGGAATTTGGATTGTTCATGGTTGTTTGATATTACATTTCAAAGAAGATCATACATCGTAGTTTACATTGTTCCAAAAAACTCCTCATTCCCTTTTGTAAATATGATTCATCGATCAAAAAATTGTATCATTCATTCCTATTTATGCATTGTTGGGTCAGAGTCTCACACAACATCGGTTTCATTTCCGTCTCCTTTTGAGTAACAACAGTCTTTAATAATTTTGCGCAATTTTAAAATTCATCTAGTAACTTTTTCTAGGACTCTTTTACACCAACAATAGCTAGGCTAGAGATTTAGAATAGGTAGTGAGACACACTCTCCAAAGCACAAAACACACAATAGTATCTTGTGATAAGGAGTGTCAAATTCCATTTGCAACATTTTGTCCTGGGAAGCCCTTCTCACACAAGGGTCAAACTTGAGGTTGCATTGAGATTGACAAAGTTTCTCACTCTGCTTTGTTGATATCGGTGTAGAGATTGCATGTATTACGGGGATCACTTGAAGGTATACCCACAATGATGAGTGGAAGCCTCTCAAGCTGATTTTGGGCTAGATACCCTACCCTTGTGTGTGGATCAGACTATCGACTATTCCCCTGGGCATTATTGTTGTTGGTGGTAACCTTAGTAGCCTATCTTCTTAGGGTCTTAGACAAGGTGACTATGAAGGGGTAAGTCTTCATGGTACCTGGAATCGACGTTGGCCAGACTCACTCGAGATCCTTGGAGGGTATACCCACGATTGTGTGTGGGAGCTTGCACCAGGGTGTAAGTCTGTTAAGAAAGTCATCAACGTAACTTTTCCACCCTAGCCCAGCCCCTTCTTGTCTCGTCGTTGCGACGTTGGACTTCATCACCAGCTAGTGACTTCGGAATTAAAAGGTCTTGTTTGCTTGGTTTTTCTTCCTAGATTTTATTAGCGCATGCTATTTGTTTACCCAAGTTGACCATATAATTTCTTTTGTAAAATTCTAACTCAATCACAATTGACCCTCCACGTCGTTCACGTAGAATGCAAGGCCTACCCCTAGAATATCTAGAAGGTTATCAACCCTTGCCTACCAACTCACTGGAGGGCTCTCCTCAATAAAGTGAAGTCTAAGACATTGCCACTCCACCAGTGGGAAGAACTAACTCTTTAGAATGGTTGCGAATTACCAATTCTTGAGAGGACCTTCGACTTCCTCCCAACTCCAGGAGACATATTGTGCGAGTGAATTCTTCCGAAGATATAGTTGTTCAGTATTCTAGATCACCAACCGAAAATTTCATAGGATCTAAGGGTCAAGATCCTTTTTGGACTACTGGCATTTTTAGACGGGATCTCTTTGGCTCAAGAGAAAGCGTTGATATCACTGTTGCACTTGGGCTGCCCGAAACATCTGATCCAGATGCAGTACCTTTTACTACTGCCTATTATTTTCCTGGTACAGATGATCTGCCAGCTAACCACATCTTGACTATCCCTCTACAAACGGTCCATTACACAATGGTCCCAAATACTATGAGTCCTCACACCGAGATTACAGCGTCTAGCCAAGCCCCCATTGGCACACCGCTTTCGCCCAGATTCACCCCAACCCTTCCACCCGGATATCATGCATTGAATGCTTCTATTCCCGCTCCTACAAAAATCTCATCCGAGACTCCTAGCATTTCCACTTCTTCTGGGAACCATCTCGTTCCCGGTTTTATTCTGACACTTCCTCGATCCCCTTTTAGAGGACCTCTTCCATCCTCTATTAGAGGCATCGATCCTAGTGGAACCATCTTGTCTTTCACACCTAATTACCATATTCTTGTTGGTGGACAATTTCACCAAGGAGGCCAAACCCGATCCCCTTTTGCAGGAAAAATTCCAACTAGGATGCAACCCCGATTGGAGGGCAACCCCCACGGAACCCACCCTATGGAAAAAACATACCTCCATCCTTGGCCCAGTATTAGAATTATCTTATCCAACATAATCCTCACTTGACCAGGGGGCAACAGCCTCAAGCTAGCTCCATCATACCCCCTAGTACATGCCAACCATATCCAGGCACGTCTAATCCTATTTGGGGCTCGAACGCTCAACCCCAGGCCCCTGTTCAAGGGTACAACCCTATGAATTACTTGCCTCCACACCAACCACCCAATTTGCCCAGATATTTACATTATATGCAAACTTATTATGGTACCACTGGTCTACCGACGAGACTCCCTCCCCAAAGTCACCAGTACCCACATGTGAATAGATAGTTACCCTTCTTAGCCACCCTGGACCTCCCTGAACTATCGAGGATTTTAAATGATCTGATCCATCACTCTCCTCAATGGCCTATTATACCGGCCAAACTACCATCCAACATCCCTAAATTCGATGGTAAACGGGGAGAGGACCTGAACAGTCATGTAATGACTTTTCAACTTTGGTGTTCATCCAACTCCTTAATGGATGACTCTATTCGTTTACACCTTTTTCAGCGAACCCTCACAAGTTCCTCCGCGAAGTGGTATATAGAATTACCACGAGGCTTCTTCATCGACTTCAACATCCTCACTATGGCTTTCCTCACCCACTATCAGTTACCGATCCACTACAAAACGAGAACCGAGATTTTGAGTTCTTTCAAACAAGCCAAAGCCACTCATATCTCTGATCACATTCATGAGTGGCGACGGAGACAACATCTCATCAAACTCGAACTTCCTGATCAGTTGCTAGTAGAGCGGTTCACGAAATCATTTGTGAACGACATCGCTCGTGACATCGCCATGGGTGGAGTTGTCACAGAAGAATAGGCAATCATTCGTGCTCAATACCTTGACCTCATTTATTTACAAATGGGTACTCTTTATGACTTAATACCTGACGCACCTCATCCTTCTACTTCTGCTACTACAACTACTCCTGCTGCTTCTCATGTAGCTGACGGAGTGGTTGGCGCTTTCCATGCCCAACCTCATTCTGTCCAAAGCTCTAGCAACAACCCCAAACCCATTTCTTCTAATGTTCAAAATGCTTTGTTTCCTACCCCTCCCACTGGCAAGACTTCTGAGGTAAACTCTGATCAATCTACCCCTGCCAGCAAAAATAAATACAAAAAAGGAAAGGGTAAGAACAAGGAAGATAAAAATAATCTACAATCTGAGAAAACCAAAAGACCACCCATTGACGATAGGGATAAGTGCAAACCCCGATACCCTTGTCTTATCTGTGGTGATGATCACTACACTAAGGATTGTCCATGACGAGCTGAGATTACTAAGTTCCTTCAAGTGACCCCAAAACCTCCCACTCTGACCATGTTATCACAGCCCTTCCCCTCTCAACAACAGGCCCAATTGGTCATTCATGACCAACTTTCCCCCTCCAATACATCCTATGTCTTAATGTGTACAGATGATTCAAAGAATAATGACATCACACTTACCACTCGAGCCAAATATTATTCTTCCTCCAAAGAGAAGGTTGATGCAATACCTCCTTCGTTGGTCCAACCATCTCCCACGACTCCACCTACCAACGGTCCTCTTCATCTCGAATGATCGAACCTAGATACAGTTTTTCGCCTGCCCCCAAAGGGTGTTGTTCGAAAATCGTCTTTCAATCCTCATGCACTTGCTACCCAGAACTATATTATTGTCGAAGATTTGGCCCAAGCATCGTCCGCGATGTCAGCCCTCAAAGTCCTTCAAACTTTTCCTATACAATGCAAGGCACTGTTGAAAGATATTGGTGGAATCGACCCTACGGATACGAATTTAATAATTTTTGACTTGGAAGATCACATTCCAAGGTTACCCCCTCAATGCGCATTCCAAATACAAGTTATTGTCTATGAAAAAAACATTTGTAGAACAGTTATTGATGAGGGTGCCTTGACGTGTGTCATGTCTATTACCTACTAGAAATCCATTGGCTCTCCTCCTTTAACTGAATCCCACAACACGCTCAAAGCCTTCAATGGCTCTAGTTTTAAGCCTTACAGTTTCCTCCCTTCGTTGCCTATTGCGTTAGAAGGCAAAATGGTCAACATTGAAGTGGAGGTCTTTGACGCTCCTCTCGATTACAACCTTCTACTTGGACGTAGTTGGATCGATTCCATGCGTGTAGTTGTGTCCACTCTTTTCCATGTCATTCATTTCCCACATCAAGGAAAGGTAGTTACCGTAGACCAATTGGCCTTCTTTCACTCTGATGCACATATCGACAATGTACCTTTCATTGCAAAAAAAACCCCTAGATATGAGAACATCGGTGTTGGTCTTTTTAAAAATTCCTCTTTGATGGGTACTTTCCCCATTCCACCACCCAATGTTCCACATCCATTTGTCGCCTCGATCAACATGATCTCCACCTTTTTCCACGAAACCCATGCGTCTTACGACCCATGGATGGTACTCAACCCTACTGATCATCTTCGTTATGGCGATGAAATGCCTTTGAGTTTGATCAAATCTGCTTATCAATCCATTCAATCGGCAACCCCTTCTACCTCCTCTCTTGGTGATTTATCTCTGGATCCATTCTTCATCATTTTTCCTACATATGAGATGATTATGTCTATTATGTCCATGGAATATACCCCTTGGGATGATGGACATCATCGTTCCATCCTCTTCCTAGAACAACGCACCATCAAGGGTTACCAACGACTCTCGACCCTGTCAACCATTGTCATCATTTCTACCATTCCCAAGTCTACACATGGTATGTTCTACGAAGGGAACTTAAGTAATATCTCACCCACCATCCCCCTCAACATATCCATAAAACTTCTAGTTGTCGAAAATGTGCATATTGGAGCTTTGTGTTCCCATGACAAAGTTGTCACCTACAAGTCTCTTTTCCAAGAATTTTGTGACGTCTTCACATGGAGCTATGAATAAATGTCAGCGATTGACCCCGACATTGTGGTGCATGAAATTAAGACATACCCGGGTGCTAAGCCCATCCAGCAATGACTTCATCTGGTCCACCCATGTAAAGCATCCGCTATCAAGCTTGTAGTTGAGAAACTTATCAAAGTTGGCTTTATTTACCCTGTGGCTCTAACTGACTGGGTTTCCAATCTTGTTCTGATTGACAAAAAACAAGGCACAATCTGTGTGTGTGCTGATTATAGGGACATTAACAAAGCTTGTCCTAAAGACAACTTTCCTACCCCCTTTGTTGATTAGATCGTCGACGATTGTGCCGGAAGTGAAATATTTTCTCTGGTAGATGGTTTCTCTGGATATAATCAAATCAATATCATACCTGCGAACCAACACAAGACCACTTTTATTTGTCCTTGGGGCACTTTCGCCTACCGGAAACTTCCATTTAGTTTAAAGAATGTCGGTGCAACTTTTCAACGTGCTATGTCTTATGCCTTTCACGATATAAAGTACATCATGCAGCCATATCTCGATGACTTACCCACTCATTCCATGTGTTGTGTAGATCATCCAATACACCTCCGCGCCATTTTCCCTCGATGTCAATTTTACCACATATGTTTGAATCCCCACAAATGTGTTTTTTGCGTAGAATCCGGCCGACTTCTGGGATTTATTGTTTCACGTCAAGGGATCAGGGTAGATCCTTTGAAGGTCGAGGCAATTCTCAATCTCCCTCCTCCTTCCTCACTTTGCCAGTTACAACGTTTGCAAGGGAAGGCAAACTTTCTCCGTCATTTCATCTTGAACTATGCTGAGCTAACTCTTGGATTTACGCGACTGCTCAAGAAAGGTTATGAGTTCATATGGGATACCATTGCCAACAAATATTTCAAAGCTTTGAAACTGTTTTTGACACGTACCCCACTACCCTTCCCACCTGATTATAGTCAGGATTATTTCCTTTACCGCGCAGCCTCAGACTACACCATCGTTATGGTTCTCATCCAGGAGGATGACTCTCATGATGAGCATGTCATCTATTAATTGAGTTGGAGTCTCATGACTACCGAAGCTAAGTATTTACATGTTGAAAAAATGGCCTTGGCAGTCATCCAAGTTGTTCAATGTTTCTAGCACTATATCATTTCTCGCAAGACTACGGTAATTTCTAACTGCAACCCTATGCAGCACATTCTTACACACCAACTTCTAGGGGGGAAATACTCTAAATGGATCGTAATACTCCAGGAGTTTGAATTAGAATTTGAGTGCGCTAAGTCCAAGAAATACTTGGTGTTTGTCGAGTTGATATGCAACCTTCCCTACTCTGAGACGGAAAATGTAGCAGCAGATTCATTACCCGATGAATCCCTTTTCCTGATTAGTTTCGATGACCTTTGGTACAGAGATATCATCATATATCTCCATACCCAGACTTTCTCGCCCAATTTGTCTATCACTGACCACTGTCGAATACGCTACCAAGCTCATCAATATATTATCCTTGGTGATACTCTTTATCGTCATGGGATTGACTCCGTTTTTCGACGCTGCCTCACATTTGACAATCCGAGAAAGCCCTCAATGACTGCCATTATGGAGCCTGTGGTGGTCACAATTTGGGTATGATAGTGCCTAGAAGATCTTATGAGTAGGGTATTTTTGGCCTTCTTTATTCAATGATTGTATAATTGTCGTCCAAAAATGCCACGCTTGCCAAACCTACAACAATAAAATATGATCACACCCTGCTCCCCTCCACCCTGTGGTCTTCGTTGGTCCTTTTGAGAAATGGGGTATCGATTTCATGACATGTCACCCTCACTCAGCTGGGGGGCATGGATATATTATTGTAGCCATAGATTATTTTATGAAATGGGCCGAGGCAATGCCAACATTCGACAATACCAGAAGGACTGTAGCATTATTTATATTCAATCAGATCATTGCTCAGTTTGGCATTCCTCAAGCTATCGTTACTGACCACGGTAGCCACTTTAGAAAATTCATGATGTTTGAACTCACTGAAAAGTTGGGTCTTTTCCATGAAAACTCAACACCCTATTACCCACAAGCCAATGGCCAAGTTGAAGAAATAAACAAAATCCTCATTACCATGCTTCGACGAATGATAGGGTTTCACAAAATGAGTTGGCACAGGATGTTGTTTTTAGCATTGTGGGCTTACTGGACATCCATTAAGTCTACTACTAGGTTCACACCATTCCAGTTAGTCTATGGTCTAGAAGTCATCTTGCCGATTGAATGTGAGATACCCTCCCTAAAACTAGTCATCAAACTTCTCCCAAACACTTCTGCCAAAGAAGAATGTCTGTTGTATCTCATGCAATTAGACGAAACCCATCGCAACACCACCCTAGCCATAGAAGCCTAGAAGAAACATGTCAAATCGCAATATGACAAACATGTCAAGCCACACATTTTCTCTGAAGGTGATCTGGTTCTCCTTTACGAAAAAGATCGGGATATGCTAGG
Source organism: Picea engelmannii (assembly GCA_009831015.1). Taxonomy (NCBI): domain Eukaryota; kingdom Viridiplantae; phylum Streptophyta; class Pinopsida; order Pinales; family Pinaceae; genus Picea; species Picea engelmannii. Next base: position 231,647 of record ML779241.1, on the reverse strand, counting down.
AGCCGAAAAATTTGAAGCTATGTGGCAAGGTCCTTATATCGTCAAACAAGTTTTGGAGAAAGGATCTTACGAGTTAGTGGACTACGACAGTATCCCTTTGAGTGAACCTAGAAAGGGATTGTACTTAAAGAAGTACTATGCTTAAAATCACATGTGCATGAGTGCTTATATTTTATTGTATCATACTTTTTGTGTGTTACTTTAGTATGCTTTTTCGTTATTTGGTCTCTACCCTCGATCGCTTATCTTGCATTGTTCTTGGTTTCTAGATGTCGGAGTCTTTGCCACCCCACATTGGCTCCACCGATGGCTCTAGCTATAGTGCTCAGAACCTTGCTTCTACTGCATGGGAAATTTACGCCCCTACAAGTGAACTGATCAATCTATGAGGTGTGTGCCTCGGTCGTGCGACCAACAATATTGCAGAATATAACATTGTCATCAAATTATTCGTTGATGTTATTTCGCTTGCTATCCACCACCTGGTTATATGACTCGATTCGCAGCTAGTAGTACTATAGTTAAGTAACGTCTATGCTATTCGAAGTCCTACTTTATTATGGGTATATTTATGAATTCGCCTCTTGGAACGTTATTTTGATTATATCGAATATTAGCACATTCCTAGATGTATAAATACATTGATTGATGCATTAGCTAACTATGTTAGATAGACATTTGGGACATTTATAAACTAATCACACATCACATGTATAACACAACACAAAATAAGCTGGTAGAAGTCGTATATATGTATATAACGATCAAAAGTTTTTTCAATTTTTTTTTGTCCAAGGATCAAAATCTCAAAATACGAACCCATAGCTTCTACAAAATAGCATCACGGATGATGCTCATGATAACACACAACTACTCGGGCTACCCTACGAAGCAGTTCACTGAGAGACTCAGAAATGCCCACAGTATGGCATTGGTAACGTCTCAGAATCTCCCCAATAGCAATATCTAGGACGTTCACGGTCAGCCCCTCCAAGTTCTGCTCCACTGCCTCGTAGTCTCCAGCATCCCATCTCACCACTAGAGCTTCTTCTCCTTGACTTTGAATAGGATACGTGTCACATACCCACCACAGAAATCAAAATCTTTATCTTTTTCTCAAGGGACAGAATCCCCGAAGTCTTATGGGGGTCTAGTGTAGGTTAGTTCCTTCCTTGTCCACCTCCATGTGATCATGGGTCATGACCACAGGCTGAACAAGTATGGCGTCCTTTCACTCTTCACAGCTCAGCGCTACCAGAGTGTCAAGTCTTTCGACTCGGAAAACCCCGACACAGCGAAGTGCCAAACTCCAAAAGGGCTAGCGAGTACAAGATTTTTGTTTGGGTCTTGTCCTCGTGACCACGTTCCGTGACCATGCACTTAAATCGGCAAAGACTTTACCGTGCCTCACGATTCAGGAAATTGTGATGCATGACTTCTTCCTTTCCCATTCAAATCCCCGAAATCCACAAAGTCTCCCAAGTTTCCCTCCAAAGGGATATCAACGGATGTAAGCCTCCCCTGATTCGACGGTTTGGATCCTTTCAAGATTTTGGTGCCCCGGGGTTCGAGATGCAACGATCCCAAAAACTCATGTCATGCAAATCTCTTAATTCCTTTATGGGGATCCATGTAGGAGATCAACAATCATTGATAGTGTGGATCTAACGGTCCATAGGATTTCGGAACTTTCCCTAAACTCTAACTGCTCACCACGCGTCTCCCTTGATGGATGGCCCAGATTCCTTCGGGACATCTCTTTGACACCTTTTTCTACTCGCAACCTCGTAGGTTGAAGCATAGAGCTCTCATTCTCTTCTTCTCTGAAATCCCAAGATGCAAAAGTTAGCAATAGTTGACTTCCTCTTTGCACTTCTCGCAACTCGTAACCTCGCGAGTTGGAGCGTTGAGCCTTTGTGCTCCTTTCTTATGAGAACCCGAAGTACAAGAAGTCAAGAGGATGTTGACTCCCATTCAAATGACATGTGCCCACCTTCTGTCACCACTTCTCCCTCTCTCTGGTCATCTTATCGTTACAACACCTATCAACCACGTGGGTCCCACCAAGAGGACGTGCCACGTGTTGGACAAGCTCTCGCAACTCGCAAGATTGGGACTTCTACAGTCGAAATTGATTCCCCTCAACCTCCTAGACCCCAATATGCAATATGGAAAGGAGGTCCTAATTCAATGGTTTCTCCTACTTCTCGCTATTCGAGACTTAGTGACTCCAAGAGTCCGGTCTTCCAACTTCGAACTCACGAATCCCCGATATGCAAAATGGTCAGATCTTATGGCTATCCTTCCTCTTTGATCAACGGCCCAGATCACATCGCTATCTCGTGACTTGGGACTTCGTGACTCCAAGAGTCCGTTCTTCCAACTCCGAATTCACGAATCCCCGATATGCAAAATGGACAGTTCTCTGCCACCTATCCTCCAACATGGACAGTCTCGATGTCTTCGGGATTTTTGGGACGTAGTTGAGTTCACTCTCCTACCTAAGTAAAGGTTAAGATCAACAACTTGTAGAGCTCTGATGGGTCCCTGGGATCTACAGTCTAGGATCCCATCGTGATCTCGTGACTCGAGATTTCATGACTCCAAGAGCTCGGTCTTCCAACTCCAAACTCACGAATCTCCGATATGAGAAATGGATAGATCTTTGCCACCTGTCCTCCAACATGGATGGTCCCGATGCTTTTGGGATTTTTGGGATGTAGTCAAGTTCACTCTCCCTCCTAAGTAAAGGTTAAGATCGATGGCTTATATAGCTCCGATGGGTCCCTGGGATCTACGGTCCAGGATCCCATCATGATCTCGCGACTCAGGATTTTGTGACTCCAAGAGCCCAGTCTTCCAACTCCAAACTCACGAATCCCCAATACGTGAAATGGACAGATCTCTGCCACCTATCCTCAAACATGGATGGTCCTGATGTCTTCGATATTTTTGGGACGTAGTCGAGTTCACTCTCCCACCTAAGTAAAGGTTAAGATTGATGGCTTATAGAGCTCCGATGGGTCCCTGGGATCTACGATCCAGGATCCCATCACAATATTGCGACTCGATATTTCATGACTCCAAGAGTTCGGTCTTCCAACTTCAAACTCATGAATCCCTGATACGCGAAATGCTCATATCTCTTCTTATCTTGAATCGCGAAGTTCAAACTCTCGGAGCTTCAGGCTCCCAGGACCCCGAGGCCTTAGAAAGTTACTCTTTCTTTCATAAGGGTTCCAGAACTAGATTGCATGAACCCTCAGATGGTTCTCGAGCAATTATACCTGATCTTAATTGAGTCTCTGGTAAGGTTCAGTACGGTTACAAGGTTTATGGGGTAATTCTCGAAAAAGAGTACTCTCAAGGGGCCTTCCCAGAATATTACAAGAAAATAAGCAAATAAGATGATTCTCGGTGGAGCAAACTCATGTCCTAGACTTAATCATTTGTGAAGAAAACCACTATGGCATGTAAGAATACACATGCATCCATTCTGTCAAATCAATGTTAGGTAAAAACTTCTATTCAGAACTATTTACAAGCACATAATACTGAACATGCGATTATGGCATTAACTTCAAATAACACTTATCAGAAATAACACCAGAGGTGATGCAAATGCTAAGAGGGTTTTTTTTTCCCACCCAACCATAGGCTCAATGAATCCCAATGGATTTACCACTAGCCACCCCTGAGCTGAGGCCACGATGCTTCAAGACTACATTTCATGATCCAGATTATTTTTGGCACGAAATGAGAGCGGAGATATAATAAAGAAATGTACAAAGATATTGTAGATATTCAATAATATAACAGAAATGTATCAGAGATGCAACCATAAACATAGATATACAATAATACATGATTTCTATTAATGAAAGAAATGTACAGAGACTGTAAAAATACAGAGTAAAAGACTCGCTAGAATGGTGGTAGCTTATCTCTGAGAAGAGATGTGACGGCTACTCACATTCGCAAGAAGATGGTTACAATGAGGCTCTGGAGGCCTTTTTACAATAATCGGGAATGCCAAAAGTCCTAGACATCCAAAAACCTAACCCTAGGAGATGAAGCGCCAAAAGTCATGTGGGCCCCGTTTGGGTAAGTTGGTGCATCAACTTCCCGGGGTCGTAACTTTTGCATACGATCTCCGTTTTAGGCGTGTGATAGCCCATTGGAAAGGTATCATCGAGGAGATTCATTTTGGGGGCTCAATAATGCCTTTGGTTATCATTGAGAACCTATATATCGAAAAAACTTCATCTAGGCCCTCAAAATAGCCCCGGAAGTGAAAACCTGCTAAAAATAGTAAATTGCCAAAATGGCCAGAAAACTGTTTTGAGCCATTTGGAAAAGGTGGTGGCCCCCGATATCCACTTGGATCAATCCTCCCTCCTTAGGAAGAAATGGTCTCCATTGCATTGAGTTCCCAAGGGAGAGGGAAAATCATTTGTTGAATCTGCATCTTGGTGAGCTGCTTGTCTTGCTTGAGAAGTCACGTTGTTTAGTTTGTGTAAATCTGTCACGAACCTGTGGCTGGAAGGTTTGGACCTTTTTAACCAGTTTGGCTATTTTATATGACTGTGTGCAGAAGGAATCTTCGTGCTTTGCTGCAACCTTGTCGACCTGCTTCTGTTGTATCGAAGGTTCTTTGGCCGAAGTTGTGGTGGCTGCAGTATCCTTCTGTTCACCCTTTGAACAGATTGTGGAGAAGATGAATTTTCTAGTATGAGATACTACCTTGCAGCACTTTTTAGGTGGGGCAGTAATTGGAACTACCTCTGGTATCCTATAGAGATGACCCCCCAGAGTAATAATGACACTACGGGGTCGAGACTCATAGATAGTATGGTGTTTCCACATATATGGCTGGCCCAAGAGAACATCACAGACATCCAATGGGGCAACATCACATAATACCTCATCCTTGAAGGGTTGGATGTCGTATGACAATCGCCATTGCTGGATGACACAAAGATCTCGTCCTTGGCGAAGCCAACCAATGATGTATGGTTGTGGGTGTGGTGTTTTCGACAATCCCAACTGTTTAATGACCTCTGCTGAGATGAGGTTCTTCTGGCTTCCGCTATCAACAATAAAATGCAGCGCGGTCCCCTTCACCCACATCTGTGAATGAAAAAGGTGCTCCCCCTCTTCTGGATCTATTATTTCTTTTAGTTGAATTGTTGCGGTCCCGACAATAGCAGTGGGGTCTGTGTCGATGATCTGTCTTTTACCAGTATTTTCATAATCAGATTCAGAATCAGGGTTCGGCTCCTTGTCTTTGATCTCAGCCACCAATGACTGTTTTGAGCAACATTCATCGGTGTTGTGCCAAGGGCTTTTGTGGAACTTACACCATTTTTCGGTGTCCTTCTTTGTCTTCCCGTGACCCTTCTTTTCCTGTGTCTTGGACTAGTTTTCGGGAGACTGTTTGTGTGGGATGTCTTTGTCATACTTTCGTTGTTGCGGATTTGTAGACCCGAATTCCTGTTTGTTCTGGTGCTTAAATTTCTGCTCAATTTTAACAACATATCGATAAGCAGGACCGAGTGATGAGATGTCCAGAAAATCCATTTCAGTTTGGATGTATCTGTGTAGAGCCCCACGGTATTTCAGAACCAAATGTATTTCAGAGTCTTTGATACCTAGCATGGTGCACAAGGTATGGAAGGTATTGGTGAACTTTAGAACTGCTTGGCCCCTCTCTTGCCGCAGTGTGGTCCATCTCATGTATTGTTCCTCATAGTTGCCAACAAGGTAGTATTGTTCGTTTACCGCATCCACAAAAAAATCCCAAGTGGGCTCGGCCCCATATATTCCAGACTCCTCTGTGGAAATCTTCTCCCAGTAAGTTTCCCACCAATGTTTGACATGGGGGAGAGCCTTAAGGAGTGCGAAGGTGATCTTTTCCTTGTCTGAAAAATTATGAACAGAGAAATAACCTTCTAGCAGATTTAACCATTTATCTAGGGCATCTGCATCTATTTGACCTTCAAATACGGGAATATCAAAATTAACCTGTACCTTGAAAGGCGAGGTGCCTCCAAAGTGTCCTCTTGATGAAGATGCACCTGATGCTATCAGTAGGTGTTGAAGGATGTGGGAAAAATTCTCCATCATTTTGTCCCTCTGTCGCGTGAGAGCTTGCTCAAGCAACAGACTGATAGGATCATCTGCTCCATCGTTTTTCTTTTCTTCCGCCATTGAGGGTTTATTGGGTGTGTGAGAGCGATTTTCCTCAAGAGAGACAAGCTCAAGACCCAAATTGCTATACTTGGACCTCGTCGGGGACATGCACTGAAAAACGATCAAGAGCAGCCTGCTCTGATACCACTGATTCGAATTATTTTCGGCACGAAATGAGAGCGGAGATATAATAAAGAAATGTACAAAGATATTGCAGATATTCAATAATATAACAGAAATGTATCATAGATGCAACCGTAAACATAGATATACAGTAATACACGATTTCTATTAATGAAATAAATGTACAGAGACTGTAAAAATACAGAGTGAAAGACTCGCTAGAATGGTGGTAGCTTATCTCTCAGAAGAGATGTGACGGCTACTCACCTTCGCAAGAATATGGTTACAATGAGGCTCTGGAGGCATTTTCACAATAATCGGGAATGCCAAAAGTCCTAGACATCCAAAAACCTAATCCTAGGAGATGAAGCGCCAAAAGTCATGTGGGCCCCATTTGGGTAAGTTGGTGCATCAACTTCCCGGGGTCGTAACTTTTGCATACGATCTCCATTTTAGGCGTGTGATAGCTCGTTGGAAAGGTATCATCGAGGAGATTCATTTTGGGGGCTCAATCATGCCGTTGGCTATCATTGAGAACCTCTATCTCGAAAAAACTTCATTTAGGCCCTCAAAATGGCCCCGGAAGTGAAAACCTGCTAAAAATAGTAAATGGCCAAAATGGCCAGAAAATTGTTTTGAGCCATTTGGAAAAGGTGGGTGGCCCCTGATATCCACTTGGATCATCTCAGTTTACCCGTGACCAAGAATGAGGGTTACTCTCCCCCTTCTCTGCTATCACTCGCTCAGCATATCTCTAGAGTTCTTCCTCCTTCCCTCGCCTCTCCCCTCTGCACTTCCTCCTCACACCTTTTCCCCCTTGAGACGTTGCATGTGGTACGATTTCCCTTGCAATGGTCAGGCCCGAGGCTCCTACGAATGGGCATTTCACTTCCCCCATCCTTCATTAATTCCTGAGGAGCCATCTACCTACCAACCTGCGAGTAATTTATTTTGGTCCAACAAGCCTCTCTTGGTTCTCCGGGCCAGTGAAGTCCAAATACGGTATTGGTTTTGGTGGAATTTAATGCCACCTTTCTAGGTGCCTTCCACCACCTTTCTTCAGCCATCGTGGTCTCTTTTTTAGCATATCCCCTCTCAGCAGTCCTGCAATATATATATATATATATATATATATATATATATATATACATTCATCAACCTTTTTCACAAGGTCCATTCACATCACACATTCACATTTTTTAGTTTGCCACAGTTCTTGGCCAGTATAGTTATTTTTGAAAACTGGGGGAAACAGGGTGTTACAAGATGTTCCTGGAGGTCGATATGGCCCCACATCTATGTCATCAAAAAGAAAATTTTTGATTAGTTCTTGGATAAACATAAAAACATTTCATATGATAAAATTTGCAAAAACATTTAAAAAGAAAAAAATGTGTACTTCTTACCTAAGTCACCCCACTGAGCATCCTCGGGCAAGGCCAAATCTGGATCCCCTCGAAATCCAAACCATCATATGTCTAGTCATCAATCATCAGCATCTGGGGCCTCAATTAGTCAAAAAATGAATCATTATACTTGATTATAGGCCCTGCTACGTGTCGAGCCATGAGGTTGCACCACCTCAGCATCCTCAGATCCTGTGGGGCCGATAAACCCCATTCAACCTGTAGTCACAGCAGTGGGACCCTCTTGAGGAAGAATGACACCAAAAGTGATCCGTACCCAAACTACTTCAAGTCACCCTTTCTGCACTTCGTCAATTGTCTCTTCATACTGTGAAGAATTGCATCCGACCAGTTGAATACTTGAGGCTCTGTGCACTCTATGGCGTATTGGAAATAGCTCTGGAGAGCCATGTGCAGAGCCGCACTCCCATCCATACATGAAATAGTGAACAAGATGGTCAATAGGGTCAAATATTGGACCCCCCAAAATGGAAACCTTACCCTTTCTCCTCTCTTCCTTGGGAACACAATATTGGCGACAATACTCACTCATAGGGAGTCTATCGCCTCTACCTCTAGTCAAAGTAGCATGGTATCCATGTTGTGACAACCCCATTAGAAAATAGATATCCTCGATATCTAGGGTCAGCATATGGAATCCCATGTGAAATAAATGCTAGTCCACGTCCCACATGTGGACCAGGTATTCCAACAACCTGAGTTGGGCTCTCATGCCTGGAATCCTAAAAAATTTCAATAGCACATAGTCTCGGAGGGTAGTGACTATACCCGGGTCATTCCCGGCAATGGAATCATCCTCCTCATGTCCCCTTTCTCTCCATTCCAACATTGTGATGGTCAAACACCGGCAAAAGATCCATGAGAGGGAAGTCAGCAACTTGTTTTAAACTCTTGCATAATTTTTATTGAGCAAAACCTTACTTCAAAATCCATTTTTTGGCCCCTGCAGGTGAGCCTTTTGCACAATGTGAGATTCTTGGAGATGCCCTAAAGGCCACCTACCAAAATCCTAGATTTTCGCAGGTCCCGTATGGCCCACCTGCGAGAATGCTTAGGCATAGGTTTCGACCCTAAAATGGACTCAAAACCCAAAAAATTGCCAATAAAAACAAAAAATAAACCATGGAAAAGTTAGAGAATCAAGAGATTACCTCGTTGGATGAAACGGTTCACCGAATGATTTCTTGTGACTCCCACAATCAAGCAAAGAAATTTGGGGGAAAATGAGGTATGTTGGACAAGTTTTTTGGCAAAATCACAATGAAATGGTAAAAATCCCTTTTTACCCATATTTATTCACTTTTTACTATTTTTGTTGATTTTTTATATTATTTTTATTACTTTGTCTATAAAACCTAATACCCTAATAGTCTTGTGAGTGTCGTTTATCGCAGATATCACAACTTCAAAGTCCGAACGAGGGGGTACAGGTGTTTTTTCTTTTGTCGCATGTACGACTACTTTTTTAGGGTTTTTTAGAAAAAACATCGAGCTCGGGCTTTGTTCGTTCTTACGCTCAAAAATATATGAGAACGTAACCGAGTATACTTGTTCTCGTCTTTTTGTACTCATCATGGTAACATGAAAATGACAACTGTAAAGGAGTATCCTTTAAGCTCTTTTCACACTCCATAAAAACGAAAAGATGGCTGAGTGATCTTGTTCTTTTCCTGCTTGTTAAAGTATTTGAAAAAACATTCGATGGGCGATAGTTTATCACTTTTTCGGTTTCGTCGAACTCTTTTACGAAAAAGGAACTGGGAGAGTTATCCTTAAGTGTTTTTCAGACTCTCAAAACATGAAAAACCCCTGAGTTTTCTATCCTTGGACTCATTAAACAAACATCGAAAGACCCTCAATGGGACCGAACCACTCCTTCCTAGGGTTCGTTAAACATACTCCGAGGGACTCATCCCAAGGATGATATTACATCAACAAGCATATGTTATCCTCCTCATTCTTGTGTAAAACTAAAGAGGTACTCGCCAGAAATGGTGGGAGAAATTTTGGGAAAGGGATGTGTTTTTGTATTGATATTAATGGCAGTAAGCGTCTCTCTTGAACATGACACCCCCTATTCTTCACTTGAATCTGGGTTGGGAAATCCATTTGTCTCTCGTTCAACTTGCTACAAGGGCATAGCTTGGGTCGTCTTTGAGTCAGTGCTACCAAGTCCTTGGCCGTGTCGTTCATATGATCAAGAGAAGTTCACACAAACCCTCTATTGAGTCGGCCATCTGCTGTTGTCCATTCTTACTATGTCATCATTCCCTGTGTCTGTTTCGACTCGTATTCATCCTTTGTTTCATCCTCAAAATCTGTTACTTATTTCATGTCATTGATGGGCGATACATAAAGGCCCTCCTGTGACAATTCTTGTTCCGTTGACTCCAACTCATTATCCGAAAATGAGACTTAGAAATCATTTAGTAACTTGGAACCTGTATGTCTTAATGGTAGGTCTCTTAACTTTTGACAGGGGTTTCACATCATTGATCCCTGATCGAGATATTCCTCCGAGTGCTCAACTTCATCTCATGCATTCGCATTCATTCAAATTGTACTTTGGTAACTTGGGAGTCATTGACATCAATGGTGACTTCCCTCACACTTGTTAACGGTTTTCATCAATGACCAGTAATCAAGTGGTTTCTACCATGTCCGACTTCAGCACATGTAATCGCATGGCTAGATTCGTTCTTTCAGGTGACGGGATTGAAGACCCTGGGTCTCATCTTTTTTATCCAGGTTGCGATGGAGTATGTATGATTTGTATCGTCACATAGATCCACTTTGTATGTGATGTGACTATGTCATCTTAATTCAAGTCTTCTTGCATATATCCACAATGTATTCCTGGTGGCTATGTAGCATTTTTGTAAGTTTTAAACCTACGAAGTAAAGCAATGCATATAGATTCTTAAGCAATACAGAAATTAATCAATGGCTCATACACAGATTACACAAAGATTTTTACCGGAAACCCTCAACCAAGAAAACCTTTCTTCCTTTCATTATATCGAATTTCACCATTCGCCATACAATATATACAATGTTTTTAGGTATTCCATAGATACCAAAACCCTAATCCCTTAATCTGGGTCTAATTTACAAATCAGCTAAAAATAGCAAAATCCGCTAAAAATAGCAAAAACCACCCAAAAAAAAAAAATTGGGGCATTGCCCCAAACCCCATCTAGGTGTAGGGATTGTCAGATGCAGTTGTCGTATCTGACGCACCCACACACACACACATGCAAAGAATATATCACATACCCAACATTCTCCCACTTGTTGTTTTCTTTGCATCCAGGGGTCCAGGGGATTATATAGTCAACAATCCAGGGCAGCAATGCCCATTGTTACTCTACACCAAGATAACTTTTCTGTGCTCACAGACTTGGTCAATGAATATGCAGCATCCTTCAAAGTTTCAACCTTTTCCAACAACACCTTCTTTTCCTCAACCATGTCTCTCACAAAGTGATACTGAACATCAATATGCTTTGTCTTAGAATGATAAGTTGGGTTCTTTGCCAGGAATATTGCACTCTGACTGTCACAGTCTAATCTCACTACTTGTTGTACCAACCCAATACCTGAACACAATATTTGTAACCATACTGCTTCCTTTCTTGCATGAGTGGCTGCCATGTATTTAGCTTCTGTAGTTGAGAGTGCCACTACAGCCTGTCTTTTTCTCATCCAACTGATTGCTCCTCCAAATAGGTTAAATACATACCCACTTGTAGATCTTCTGCGATCCAAATCTCTAGCCCAGTCTACATCAACAAATCCATGTATGTCCACCACTCTGTCTAATCTCGGTCTTCCTTGGTAGCACAATCCATAATTGGTGGTTCCACGAAGATACCTAAAGACCCTCTTTACTGCTGTCCAATGCTCCTTCCCTGGTTTTGACATATACCTGCTCAAAACTCCCACTGCATGTGCAATGTCCGGTCTAGTACAAACCATTGCATACATCAAACTGCCAACTGCACTAGCATATGGAACATGGGACATGTCCTCTTCTTCTTCCTGTGTCTTGGGACACTGATCTGCAGATAACTTTACACCTATAGGAATAGGAACCTTGACCGCTTTACTTCCATGCATATTAAACCTTTGCAATATTGTTTCAACATATTTTCTTTGATTCAACCAGAGTTTCCTGTTTCCGCGATCTCTTTTAATCTCCATTCCCATAATGAAGTTAGCAGCACCGAGATCCTTCATGTCAAATTTGGAGGATAGCTGCGATTTCACCCCCTTGATAACATCCATGTTATTTCCTATCAACAACATGTCATCAACATACAACACTACATAAATGAAGTGATTACCAACCTGCTTGGAATATACACAGTGATCAGCCCTGCTTCTTACAAATCCCAATCCAAGGATGTATGTG
>ML779241.1:165124-212200 GCA_009831015.1 Picea engelmannii | reverse complement strand
AATTTGATGAACATATTCTTTTTCTTTGTTTTCCATAGGCATTTAACTGACATACATCTTGGCATTGAAAGCAACATATTGAAATCTCTTTGACAAATTTGAGATTTTCTAGTGCAACATATGCACTCTTCCTTTAAAGCATTTATTTTCCTCTTATGTTGTAACAAAGACTCCATGATAAAAACATACCCTGCATTATGATTATCTTCCTGAACATGGATTCTACTAATAGATGAGAAGATAGAGGTATGGTTCTCATCAATTAGGTCCTCCTGTTTACGAAGAAATTGATAGATTTATATTATTTTACAATAGGGGTAGTGTCCAAGTTGGCTATGGCAATCCATGCTACCTATAAACTAGATATATTACAACGAATTTGGGTGAATAAAAGCAAATTCTCCTTCAATAGACCCCCCTACATGGGACTTTAAGATTATGTTTTTTGTACTTTCTCTTTGTTGGTCCAATTAGTCCCTATATGGGACTTTTATCTCATGTGTTATGAACTTTCTCTTTATTGGTCCAATTAGTCGCTACATGGGATTTTTAGCTCCATGTACACTTTCTCTCTATTGGTTCAATCGTACATCTACAAAATAGAAAAATATTTCTTAAGTTTACCTAGGACATGTGAAAATTCCATATTAATCTAGGCTTTGAGAATATTTAATATGTGGATTTATTGTTTTTCTTATTGGAATTGGGGAAATGTCTCTTGGGATTTCTAGGGTATTATGTCAAAAGATAAAAATAATAATTTTCCTTCAACTCTATAAGTTTTAATAGAGGCTACCTATTAAACTATGTAAGTTTTAATGGAGGCTACCTATTCATATATGAAGGTGGAAGGAGGTGGAAATTAGATGAATATGAGGGAATATATGTTTATTTTGCATTTTTCAAAAAACTTGTAGGTTACCAATTCATGTATGAAGGTATGCATGAGGTGGAAATGAGAAGAATATGAGGGAATTTATGTTCATTTTCCTTTTTCAATATGGTTTAGCATGTGTTTTTGTTGTTGTCGAGATTTGGTGGTCCATGCTTGTCATGGTGTAGCCTAGAATTTGGTGGGTGGTGTATTCTTGTCATGGTTTTTTTAGATGTATTATCAACTATGATATATGGTTGTGGTTATCTTGGTTGTTGTGGTGCACTATGGAGTTTCCTATATCTGGTCTCTAATATGGTGATTGGTCATGGTTTTCTTAGAGATAGTGGTGTACTGTAGAATTTAGTGGGCCATGAATTGTGCTCATTGTGGCATAGCTTAAAATTTTGTGGGTGCTCTATGTTTCCCATGGGTTTCATGGTTATGGTATCGATTATGGTTTTTTTTTGTGGTTGTCTTGGTGATCATGGTGCACTCTGAAATTTGGTTGTTGTTCCGTGTTTTTCATTCCTCTCTTGGGTTTGGTCTTGATTATGGTGTTTTGTAGTGGTTGTCAATGTGTGGTAAAACATTTCATGGAGGAGGGTTGTTTTTCCATAGGATTGTGGGTAGTTTCATTGCTACCTCTTGCATACACTAGTAGATTGGTTGGAATTGTTGGTATTTGGCACATAGAAAGGGATGTGTTTTCCTTGTGACAATGTTCTTCAAATTGGATTTGTCCATATGTGTTTTCTTTTTTAGTTGGTCTTTAGCACATAGAAAAGTGTGTGTTTTCCTTGTTAACATGTTTTTTGGTTTGGATCTATCCTTGTGTGTTTTCTTTTTGTATGTGATATGGCTTTCATGTTGTTATCTCCCATGTTCAATCCTAGGTTTCTTTGATTCCTACAATACCATTATTCTTTTCCTGTAGTATTGGGGTTTAGGATGGCCTTGTGGGAGTTGACAATGCAACACATGGGGGTTTGCAAAAATTTGAGGCATTTTGTGTCGTGTGGTTCCTCTTCCTTGAGTAGAGGATTCATAGTTGGGTTATCCTAGTCTAGTATTTATATTTTTCTATACCATTTCTAGAATTTATGGCATTGCTCAAGTTCAAGTGAGAATTTTTTGTTTAGGTTAATTTTGCACAAATCCAACAAACAACAACCTTAATAATATTTTTTTCTTAGATCCATATGATAAATTTATCATTTCCTTAGTGTTTTCATATTTTTAATATGTCCAAAATCAAGAGGGATATCACATTAAATTAGGTGGTTGACCACTAATATTGGTAATTGCACCCTAGTCTAATTGTGCATCCAAAGCTAAAGATATAAAAAAATTATTTAGAACTGTGAATATGATGATGGACTACTAACTAACAACACCTACACATGCAACTGAAGGTACAACCAAATAAGTACATGTCAGATATTTCTTCGTCGAGTGTGGAAAGCTTAGGACAAATAGAGGTGAGAAATGCGACTGCATCTAGTAGATATGATAAGCAAATAAGGACCAAAGGTGAAAAATTTAGAATACAATTTTGTAGATGCATGAACGTTTTTCTTGCCGAAGGAGGATCATGCTCTTATGATGATGAGAGCATAGGAGACATAGATGTTCCACACAGGTATAAACATCTGGTGAAGCAATGGGTACCTAAGGAACTACCTCCTATAGATGTTGACTTCGTTGTCAACAATAGGACATATTTCATTGCACCATCCTCCCTGCATGGCTTGGGGATATTTTCCATGGATGGAATAATTGTAAAATACAATACAGTAACTGAATTGGTGGACTATGTCAGACCGTGTTACAATTATAATGATTGGATGTGGTTGGTCCGGTACATACGAAGTATGCAGAGATATGCACTTGCTGCAAATTATATACAACTAATAAACAAGGATAAAAATAAGGGAGTGAATATCTATATTGATGGAAGGCCTAAAGCTTCCAGCAATATCCTATAGTTTATAAACAACACATGACCCAGGACAACAAACAAACAACTGAATTGCATATTTGAGTGACGTGAAGAGAATTGGGTAGTCATGTGCGCAATAAAAAAGATAGCTCTCGGGGAAGAGTTATTAGTGGATTACCATCTGAATCAAATAGAAACATTGACTAATAGTGTGCAGGTTCTTATGCAACACCTCTTTAAGAAAACTCTACTTATTGCATTATATTTTTTTATTATCTTTAACATTGTTGTAAATATTATCTTTAACATTGTTTTTTTGTTATCATTAACAATTTTTTAAATATTGGGGGGTTCTAATTATATTTTAATGTGGCGGGATGATTGTGGAAAAGGGCCAACCGCAAAATGTGTAAATGATTATCAATTTCCACTTTCATTTTACATTGTTTTTATTATTTGCTTATATAATTTTATTGAAATAACATTGTTTTTGCTGAAATTATATGTATTCAACAGGCCATGTGGATCATGATTCCGCCGATGAGGAGAGGTTTTATTCTTGCGTTGATCCAATGATCTTATTAAAAAAAATTATCATTAAAGCTAACAAGGAACTTGTTATCTTGTTAGATCGTCCAGAACAAACCCCGGACATCAAAGAAAGGATTAAGCTCCTTATGTCACAACTTAACACATATAAGGTAATAACGATTTTTTTTTTTTTAATGCAATCATATGTTCAATTATGATACTTCTTTCTTTAACTTTTACATTATCTCATGAAAAAACATTTTCTTTTTTATAAAGGAATATTTGGAGCCTATTCGGCCCAAGGTTGGTAGTAGTGACGCTACAAAGATGTTACAGAGTCCTGATGCGGGCGGCCATACAGCTACTAGAGCACTATTTACTTCTCCATCTTCCACACTTCATTTAGATAGGAGCCATGACACGCACCGATAGGAATCCACACCTCGATTAGAGTCTAGAGATTGTGGCAGAGATGAGGATCATAGTGATGTGGTTGATATGGTTGCATTCCCTGGAGCTAGACGTGTGACAAGCACGGGGACCCTTCTGTGCACATTTTTGGTCAATGATAATGGACTTCCATTAAAAAAATCAAGACTCCCAGGTAGTTTTAATTCATATTTATTCATTTAATGTTGTCCTCATATAGAAATCATCTAGATTATTAATTTTAAATTAATGATCATATCTTTTTGTGTGTAGGAAATGACCTTTTTTATAGGAACGTAGAGAGCAAGGCCTTGTCTATTTTTGGGGAAACCTCACCTATGAGGTGGAATTGCCATAATTACAACCTTAAAAAGGAACCTATGGATTATCTTGAAGGCCTCTTTGGTGTAGACATGTTCAATACAAAAGTGGTCACATCTGCATGGGTGAATATTTAAAATATACCCGGGATGTTTACAGGCGAAACTTGGTAAGAAATCCTAGGTATGAGCATCCTCCCTCAATTCCAGAGAGGGAGTGGAAGGCAATCATTGATGATGCAAAAGAGAATATTTTGAAAAAATCAGGAGAAAAAATAATCGGTACACCAAGGTAAATTACAAACTTTTGAATTCAATACTAGCTTTATTTTTCTTTATATCTAAATAAAAGTGTGGTTATATATAACATACTTGAATATTTTGATGATAGGTTGTCTGACACTTCGAAGGAAAACAAAGCAAGGATTTCCAAACATGGCCAACACAAGCTAGGCCAGGGCAGCTACTCGAGGTTACAGTCACGAATCGTAAGTACTCAAACATCTTAACAATATTATTTGTATCACCTTACAACTTTAAGGTAATTGCAGTGAAAAACATTAAAAAACCATACCCTTATGCAATGCAGGGTGACGACCTAGGAACAGAAACCACGGAGGAAGAACTCCAACTTAGTTACAAGTATGATTATAAATCCATGGTTGATCATAGGAAAATCATGGGGAAAACCCCAAGATCCAATTTGCGGGATAAGGTAAATAAAAATCAGTCCACATTAACCTTTCGTTACTTATAAAATACGTAAATGTTTGATATCGTCCATAATTTAATGTCGTACTTTGTTTTAATCAGGGGAGCAACACTATCAACAAAACCATTAGTACTGAACAACATAGCATTGATAGTGAAATGCCACTAGAAGATCATGGTGCTCCCCAGCAGTCCCATCCCAGTGAGGTGCAACCCCAAGACGTTCCTGTGACTGAGGCCCAAAATGGTAAAATGTCTATATATTAATCATATACTTAATAATTTTGTACTTATAAATTTTGATGTTTCAATGGTAGAGAATGTCATAGATGATCATTCTCGACCTGAAGATTAGGTGAACAGGTCGGAAGCCATTCCAACGGTGCCGACTAGAGGACCTGGTAAATAATTATCTTGGAGAGTTTGTTTTTAATATTAATGAACTATTTAAATGATATTTAAAAATTGGCCATATAAATTTAATGTTTATTTTTTTTAGGTGATGGCCCCTCACAACAGCATCCACGCCGTGGGTATGAGACCAAACGTACTCAGCGTGAAAGGACTGAAACAACATCATCTGCTAATGAGCACCCAATAAACGAAGACATGGGCATGGATTATTTGCTTAAGAAATGGAAAGCAAAAAATAAGACTAAAATACATTCATGATGTCATGTAATAATTTTATAATACAGTTATATGTACATTATATAGCTAATAATATACACAAGGCTATTTCTATGTCTTGTATATATCTGTGAATGTAATTTTGTTATACATGTAATGAAAAAGAGCATTACAATTCTTTCTGTTGTGTCTTTTCATTGTGTCATGGACATGGTGTTTCTACTCAACATTGCCTCAAAGCCTACTTATTCATTCCTCTATGATATGTACAATGATTTTGAACATTAACAAAAAATTGCGAGTAAAAAAATAAGCCAAGGACAAGAACCCAAGGATTTCACTATTAAGGTCTTGCGATTCCACAAGGTGGGATACAAAGAGGAATTGTTTCCATGCATAAACATGCTAATTACCTTGATTGAGAATGGGTATGAAACAAGTTGAACATTGAAATCATAGAGCGATGACATAATCAATCAATATGGGTGGTCATAGATGTTTAGCTATTATTCAGTCATTTAACCTTTTAATGTCTTTGAAAAATGCACGTTTGAAGGGTGGTCACCTCCACGACAAAGTTAATTTCTAAAAAACTTTTTTTAGTTGTTTGAAGAATATTCCATGTCCCATAAGACTATTTACACTCATTTATGAATTAAGGACCTTATTTTCATCCCCTAATCATTGTTAGGGCCCAAAGACCCATCCCGGCTACACAAAAAATCCTAATGGAAACCCTTTCTCATTCATATGAAAAATATCCCCTTTAAAGGGATGATGTTGTAGTTAAAGGTCATGATCATACTTTATGGGTTAAGGACCCTATTTTCATCACCTAATCATGGTCAAGGCCCCAACATAAATCCTTACTACACAAAAAATCCTAATGGAAACTTCATCCAACCCGTATGCAAAACATCACCTTTAAATGTCTCATGTTGTAGTTCATGGATTTAATCATGGAATATTAACCCAATAATATTTTTTCAAGGCCTAATTCCTTGCATTTATCCACCAACCATGGTTAAATCCTTCATAGCCATCTTTGATACACAAAATATTATAACAATACCCATACCTCACTCAAAGGTTCATGATTCCCTATAGACAACATGTTATGTTGCATATCTTCATGATTCATAGTATTATTTGGATTATGTTGCATATATTCATTTACTTTCTTCCCTTCCCTTCTTCCAAACAAAAACCCTTTGCAATGCACTGCAAATCAAGTGCCAACTCTCTTGTCTGTTGAACCTCAGAGCACTAGTTCTGATACCATGTAGAAATTTTACCTCAGATATATACTAAGTCATAAACATATTTCAACCTCCTATAAATATTCAACAATAAATCATAAATACTATATGACAGAGATATGAAACTAAAATAGCGGTGGAAATAATAATGAAAAACAAAGAAATCACTCCATATAACACTAGTAATTTATGGGCAATGCCCCTAGAAAAAACCCAACTTGGAAAAACCTGTTCAAGGAGAGTTTTCTTATTGAGCTCAGAGAAATTTCATATTAGATTTTACAACAACAAGTAATCAACAACAAAAATTATTGAAAAATGTGCCAACAAACCTCCTCGATTTGTGTGCTAAAAAACACACAAAACAATCCCCATTTTCTACAATGTACAGTCCTTTTAACAAAAAATAAAATCTTGATATATGTGCACATTAGAAATATTGTTATGCACTAATTTCATACATCCAAACACTTATAAAATTATTACATCCTATTGCCTCGATTTTTGTGCCTCTATGTTGTTGTATGACCTCTAAATAGTGATGTACGACCTCCCTTTTCACTGCTGTCAACTCAACATTTAATGTTGTAATTTCTGGAAAAACATGCCCTCTTCTCCTCTTGAAAATCATGCCCTCCTTCAGTTGTACGAACCCTCTCCTTCCTTGGAAATCATGCCCCTCCTCTAGCTATATGAACCTCCCTCTTTCCCTTGGATAATGCGCCCTCCTCTTGCTGTTACTCTCAGTTCTCCATGAGCTCAATCTCTTTCTTGAGAAAAGTGACTCTTCACCTTCCTGCTCAAGCTCTCCTCAAAGTGTGTGCCCTCTCTCCTTCAAGTGTTTCCTTTATGCAATTTCCAATGTGTAACTCCTTTAACACTTGGTCTCCCAATGAGATTGATGGTCAAGATCTAATCGTTCCCTCATGATATCAATGGTCACGACTTAATAATTCGTTGAGGTCACTTAAGTCACTAAAGTGATCGAAAACCTCATAAAGTCACTTTACACATTAAAAAATAAAAGATCAACTTAACTTTATAAAATCGCTTTATAAAGTCACTAGGGAGAAATGTTCTTGTTCACTTCTGCATGTTGGGCACCGCCTATGCGAAAGTACCTTAGAGCTACCAAATCTAACATAAAGTGCATATAACGAACGATTCTATGTTTTATTACCTAAATTGTTATCAACTGACTATATAATAGAAGTGAATAAGTGGAGGGCTATTTCATGGTGCTTTTTTGTTTATGTGCTCATACCCGTGTATACATATATACTTACCTATATGCATAAACATTGCACAACCTTTAAGAAGACTAATCTTTATTTATTGGGCATAAACTTAGTCTTGGCCTTGAAATATTTTGAAGGAAAAAGTGAAATGTTATTTGAATAGTGCTTCATTGGCGGTGTTGAAAATCATGACATGGTATTACCAAGGTTGAACTCAAATTGCCTAGCCTTACACAAAAATGTAGTAACAATAATATCTCATTGTTCTTGTAAGGAGACTAGGAGGATGTCATCATCTACAAGCAATAGGGTAGATATCATGTCTCCATAAAAACCTCTGCAAAATAAAGTCATGGATATCAAGTGAGAACCATATTTAGGTATGATAACTATGCCATATAGTATCATACTCTTGATAAAGAATCCTAATTATTGAAGTTGTTCTATTAAATTCAAGAAACATTGTTAGGAGCGTTTGAAAGTTCACAAAACTAAACGGGGTTGGTGTGCTATTCTTTTCATGCCACAATTGTATGGCCAATTTGAGGATGTGTTTAAGAGCAAGGTAATCTATATTCTTTCTCGTCCCTTGGATTTGAAGATACTCACTGTAGGTTAGTGGGAAAAACTTGTAGAGACTATAAAATTTCATGAAACTTGTTGGAACCCGTGGAAACTTGCTAGAACTTCCATAGATCTCATGATTTTGACCCCTAATAGGTAAACACGGACCCCACATGCAAAGCACTTGGAGAAATGGCTTAGATGGGGTTTTGGACGGGAAAAAAGACCTTGAACTTCTCTAATGAAACCCTAAAGGCATATAACTCATTTTCTCATTTATTCTTGAGTGATTGTGTTTCAATCTATAGTGTGACTGTGAACAAGGAAACTTGTTTTAGTGGGGTTTGCTATAATACCTTCAATCTCATGCTTTGATATCTCCTAAAATACATTCACACTCTCATGCTTAAATATCAAATGAAGGAAACAAAATAAATGATACTCAAGATTGGAGACATTGTCTATTTTGAGTTTATGGTTATGTCATGATTTATGTAGTACAATTGTTGAATTGTTGAACTTGTTATTATTTGATGGATTCCAAGCTATTTCAAATTTTGATTTATGGTTTAGTTTTTGAACACATTTCAAGTGCCAAATTTTATATTATCATATTTGATGAGATGAATTGACGGATAAATTGTTGTTTTATAGATTTATGGACGAAAATGTCATTTTATTTTTTTTTGCATAAAATTTCTTGTATTTTGAGAATTTTTTTTAATTAAATTTGATTTTAATTTTCAATTTAGAGTTTTGTCAATTCTTTCTAGGTTGTCAAGTTTTGCTCAGTCCCAAGCTGGTTGAGTTTTTGTTGAGTCTGAGTCTCACAACCTTAGTTTGAAGCAATCTTGTGAGACATGCCGAAGGTCTGTGAGTTTGTTGGGTCAATGTTGAAATAAATAACTAGTGAAAACTTGTTGTGAAACTTTCCTATAAATGAAACTTGCCAAAACTTGTTGAACCCGACTCGAACTTGTTAGACTTGTTGAAACCTGACAAAACTCCCCCATTAAGCAAAGGTGGATCCCACATGGAATTGACTTGAAGAAAAGGCCAAAATGTGTTTTTTGGAGGGAGAAATATGAGCAGGAACACATCAAAGGAAACCCTAAAGGCATATAACCCAAAAACAAGATGCATTTCACTCATTTGGTCATTTTATCTTCAATGGATTGAGTTTTCAGTTGGACTGTGAACACTGAAACGCTTTTCAATAGGTTGTGTTATTCTTGTTTGGGGTTCAGTTGGAGTCTTGAGAACACTTGTATTTGTGGGCTAGAGACCGAATAGGAGGTGGAAAGAAAAGATATCTACATGTTAGATGTTTAGTTTCAATTGCATTCTGATTTTGAAGAAAGTACTCTAATTGTCAGCAAAATTGATTTTGGAGATTTCATCTTCATTTTTAATTCAGGGATCAACCTACAGTGATATACTCTTCTCTTCTTTGTATTGAATCTTGACCAACCATGGCTACTAAGTCCAAAAGGTTGTTTGATCAAGCATGAGAGCATGCCTTCAAACTTGAATAGAATGATGACAAGAAGCTCAAGTGCAAACACTATAACCATAGTATGAAAGGGGGGGCACAAACAACCTGAAACACCACCTAGAATGAATTCGCTGCAAATATGTCATAGTCCCATGCAAGCTATTTGATTTATGTTTAACTTTTTGAGGATAATTTTAAGTGCCAGATTTTTTGTTATCATATTTGATTAGATGAATTGATGGAAAACCTATCATTTTATATATATTAAGGATGGAAATGTCATTAATATTTTTTCTACACAAAATTTTCTGTATTCTGAGTGTTGTTTTTATTTGAAGAGTTTTGAACTGATTTTTGCCAAGTTGCCAAGTTTTTCCATATCCAAAAATCACTGACTTTTCGTCAATCCCAAGTCTTGCAACCTTGGTTTGATCTGAGTTTAAGTTGGGTGGTTGGTGTGCATTGTAGTCAAAGCATGGAAACAATATAATGGCCATTCCATATATTCATCTTAGGGATAAAGACATATTAGGAACATAAACTACCACTCTCCAAAATGAATGAAATCATCTCCATACAAGCTTGGCTATTAAGCAAAGATCATTAATATTATAATCAGAATAAGATTTATTAAAAATGAAACCTTCTTTTAGAGAAAAATGCACAATGACTTCAAGATGACCAAATAAAGAGGATGGCAACACTTTAACAAGATAATGCTTGTCAAGAAGAATATTGTTTGAACTAACAAGAAACTTGACAACTATAGAATTGACTTCAGTTTTTGTTGATTACACCATGTAAACCAATTGCCCTTAGTATATATCTAGAAGGCAAACCCATGCAGTAAGTAAGATTTATTGTCCAAATACTCAAAATAACACGTTCAATTAATATAACCAGTGTACGCCAAATGTGAGTGTGGAGCACAACTTCCTTATAGTTAGGAACAAATTCCTCCAAATAACCCAAGTACATCCATATATTCAAATCATATGTTCAAATGTTTCCCGATAATAACTATATTGATCTCTATATATACATATTCTCACTCATTGCACATGTGGCCCCTCTATTAGATTGCCCCCTATTTAATATACATTTAACACCATTACATATGCATTCAATCCAATTACATATACATTCAACCCCATATATACCCCCCATTGGGACATAACATAAGTACCCCCATTCGAAAAACTATCCTAAAAGCTTTGTGGCTAAATCTTTTGCATGTGATGAAACCAAGTAATCGAGTTACTTATATTTATGCTCTCATACAATATGACTATTCATCCATCCATATTTAGTTCTTTTCAATGTCATTCTTTGATAGCTTCCTTTACTTTGATTCCTTAAATATTTTATAATATCTTATCGCATAGTTTTTCCTTGATGCCCTATTCCATTAATATCGTTGACTTTACCATCTCCTTCCTTGGCAACATTGATGTGGCACCAAATCTCATGGAGTAAAAGAGTAAAATATCTCTTTAACTCTTCTATCAAAAATAATTTTCATCTTATTTTGATATTCTTGGAATCTCTCATTCACTTATTCTTTGGTCTATTGCACCTTAATTATCTGATAAAATCTTCTAATAAGATCATTAATCTCTCCATTTGCATCCTGTATTAATATTAATATTAAAATGGTAATACTAAATCAAATTAATTTTTAATTTTTAATTTTTAATTTTTTTTTTTAAATAAATATTGTTCATCGCACTTGCGACGACAACTTAAATAGCTGTGAGGGTTTTGTTATATAAACAATGGAAGTTTTCGTCGCAAGTGCGACGACAACTTAAATAGCTACGACAGTTTTTTTATATAAACAATGGAAGTTGTCATCACACTTGCGATGACAACTTAAATAGCTGCGACAGTTTTGCTATGTAAACAACGAAAATTTGTCGTCGCACTTGCAATGACAACTTAAATAGATGTGGCAGTTTTTCTATGTAAACAACGAAAATTTGTCATCACACATGAGATGACAACTTAAATAGTTGCGATAGTTTTGCTATGTAAACAACGAAAAGTTGTTGTCTCACTTGAGATGACAACTTGAATTGTTGTGACAGTTTTTCTATGTAAACAATGAAAGTTGTCATCGCAAGGGTCGTCACAATTGAGACAAAATGTTGGTTTCACATTTTTACCTAAATTGTCATATTGGCAACGATATTTCTTTTTTTTCATAATTGTAATAAGTTCCCTAGGGGCATCGCTCTTGCGACGTTTATTCAATTTCATCGCAAATGCCACGTGACATAAAATGACGTTTCAAAGAGTCCAGATTCGTCACAAATTCCACAACATAATGTCACAAGAGCGACTAAATAGCCATCGCAAAATGACCCAAATTTGCTAGTGATATTTGATTTTTTTTTTGTCTTTTTCAATAATTTTGGAAATCTTGAAAAAGAATAAAAGAATGCTACGTTACAAAGGAGGATCGAGTGTCGCAGACATACTAGTTCCAAGTGAAAGGAACACATGGATGCTCAGAGCAAAGGGACATATGCAGGAAAACGACACTCGGGAAAAATCCTCCATGGGCCAAGGTGTCAAGATGTAGAGGCAAATTGCTACAGGGCTTGCAAATAAAGCATGCTTCAAATGGTGCAATTGAGAGCAACATGGAGCTGACATTAGACCAAATATGCAGGTATGAAAATGCGATTAATAATACACAATGGTAACGTTGTTCGATGTGGTTTTAACGAGCCCAAAGAAGGTAAGCTCAACGGTTTTTCATTTTTAGAGTCTAAAAAAGTGTAAAAGGAGACTCCACTAGGGTACCTTTTTCAAAGGTAGTCTAGTCGGTTGGAAAAAGGGGTAAACTAGCACCGAAAAGACATCTATTCAAAACCATTTTAACGTGTGCTAAAGACAATATCTCTCAGCAATTTTTTCATATTTAAGGAGTCTGAAAAAATATTAACTATGGACTCCGTATGAGATGTTCTTCTGGACCATTTTAACGAGTGTGAAGGAACAAGGTCACTCGACGATCTTTTCAATTTTAGTAAGTCTGAAAACAGCTTAACTATGGACTATGTGGGGGTTCCCTTTTCGTAAATTTAGTCCCTCAGACCCGAAAAAGGGTTAAAATTATACCTGAGAATACTCTTCTAGAGTACCAAGGCCCCTAGAGTATACCTTTGTTTGTACAGTTGACCATCCAGACTGAAAAAGGGGTAAACTACTGCCAGATAGACGTGCCTTCAAATTTCAGTTTAGCAAGCGTGAAGGGCGACAATATCGCTCGACAATATTTTCATGTTTAAATTATTTGAAAAGGGATTAAAAGAAGACCCGTTGTGTTTTGGGAGTCTCGAGGGTGAGGTCAAGAGTGATAATGAATCATGAAAATGAGGCTCATACTCGAAATTTGGAAAGACTAATAAAGAATCCCGAGCCTATAGTCGGTAGTGACAGCATGTGTTACACCTCAATATTTCTCACTTCGATAAGTGTCGTAAGTGTCGCATGTTCCTTACAACTTTCGCAAGTGTCGCAAGTTGTTCACAAGTGTTGAAAATGTTGTTCAAGCATACTTCCATAACGACGACATGAAGGAGGCACTTAAGACATCTCATACATTTGATTTGGAGGTGGAAAAATGATTAATTGAAGTCAAGGAACTTTTATCACCTGAGAAGAGCTCTTAAACAAAGGTTTTGAAGGTGATCACTCCCCTACATCAGCCTTAGGAGTGTTGGTGCTCCCCTATAAGGTCTCAGGGAGAATTATAACGTTTATCTACCCCTCAAAAGGAGTGTTATCCATCCTTGGAGCACTAGCGCTCCCCTCAAGCTTCCTAGGGAGCGCAATAGCACTCTGATGCCCCTTTTGAGGGAGCGTTGTCTAATCTAAGGCAGTAGTTGGCCCGTTGAGGAGAATAAGGGGAGGATATTTCAAGTTTGGAAGGCAGTTGTATTCGAATTCTTGGTTCCATCAGGAGATCCCTGATCCAAGGAGGGAATTCCTTAACTTGTTCTAAAGATAACTCAAGAGGTTAAGCTCCTCTTAACCTATATAAGCAGGATCTGTGATGGTGAAAAGGGGGGAAGAATTGCTAGCATGAAACCTATGATATCATAGGAAACACACAGTCATTCAAAGAAGAAGTGATCAGTGAAGCTGCTATCATCCAATTTGTGGATCTTTTGAGCAAGTGTTAGACGAAGGGGACTTGACGAAGCTGTCGCATTCGCATCTACGATTGTAAGTACTGTTGTCGTTATTCTCATTAATATGACACGCTTGTCTTGTTTCTTTATAGTTTTTGTCTGATCTCAGATGAACTTATCATTGATAGATAGATCTATTTTCAATCTAATGTCAATAGAGTAGGAAGTGGTCGTACTTTGTTTGTCTACAGGACTCATCGAGGAGCGAGAGTTTGGAGCTCGACTCGGAGCGTGCAGGGACAAATGTTGATAAAGAGGTACCTCTATTCTCCTTCCTTCTCATGCATTAGTTTGTATAGATTTGAAAGGAAGTCAGTGTCCATGTTAAGCATTTTCTGTCTTAGAGTTAGGGTCTAGCTCTTTAAGGCAATCTACCTGTCCACAGGGAGATTTTTCTACAACAGAAACTGGCGACTCCGCTGGGGAGTCCTCAAATCGAAACTTCTTGTTTTGATTTCTCCTCATAGACCTTGTTTTACCCCTTGATTGTTTCAAACCTGGTTCACTCCTCTTTTGATTGGTTTCATGAGCTGATTGACTCCCTACCCCATCACACTCAGCCTAATTGTCGAAATTGAACTGCAATTTTTGGATTTTTGAAACTTCTAGGAGCTTTCTGAACTTGGCGCCCTTGTCCCTATTTTAAAAGAGTGCCAGCACTCCCTGAGTTCCTTACACAGAGTGCTATAATGCTCCTTGTCCTTGACAACAGAGAACCAACCCTCTTTTGGCCAAAAAGCCTTCCAGAATTGTTTTTTTTTTCAGGGTTTTACCTCTGTGTTTCTCTTGCTGGGTCACCTTGTGAGTCAATACTTCTTCCTTTCCAGCTTTGACATCTGTCTTTTTGAAGAACAAACATCTTGTTGTTTGGATTTTGTAGCCTTCTTCACTATTGTTGTTGAGTTTTTCTGTCGTTTAGAGTTTGAAACCCATGCATTGTCTTTCTCTCCCTTTTGACTGAGCAAAAAACTCTGGTGAAGGTCATCAGAAGCCTACAGATATTTTCATTTGATCTTATTTAAGGTCATTGTTCTTCGACATTCCTTTTGGTGTGAAGTTCTTGATTTTTCTTGGATTTTTTCTTTTCTTTCGCTTCTCGTTTTGATCACAACGAGAGGGTGTATCGTTTATACGTTTCTTGCTTGTGTTGGTCTGATTTTCATTGATCCAAAAAGATAATTAGCAAGATGAGCATTGTTTTGAATTAATCATTATTCATATACAAACGACAAAAGTACATCTTAATGATTAGTTTGCATATTAGTTTGCATTTCTGAAATGTTGTAGCATTATTGGATTTGATTGAGGGCATTCCTTATCGAGTGTTTGATAGTGAAAACGACTCTTCCTCTTTCCCTTAAATAGGTATTCATTGAAAAGAAATGATTTCTTATCATATTTCATGCATATTTTTGGGAATCGAGTCATCATTCCATCAGTTTCACTTTCATACACCCTCTGAGTAAACAACAGCCATTAAAATCAACGCTTAACTAAAATTTATCATACTTTTTACATCTTTGTTAGCAAACCTACATTAGTTTAAGGTGTAGGGCTTTGGAATAGGTTGAAAGGATAACTTTCCAAAGCTATCAAACAAACTTAGTACCTTGTGGTAGGGAGTGTTAAATTCCATTTGCAACATCTTGTCCTGGGAAGCCCGTCTCACACAAGGGTCAAGCATGAGGTCGCATTGATATTGGCAGAGTTACTCACCCTTCTTTGTTGATATCAGTGTAGAGATTGAACGTATTACGAGGATCACTCAGAGGTATACCCACAATGATGAGTGGAAGCCTTTTGAGTTGATTTCGGGCTAGATACCCTGCCCTTGCATTTGGATCGGACTGTCGACTGTCCCCCCAGGATTTATTATTGTTGATGGTAACCTTAGTGGCCTATATTTCTAGGTTCTTACACAAGGTGAATGTGAAGGGGAAAGTCTTCACAGTACCTGGAACAGACGTTGGTCAAACTCACTCGGGTTCCTTGGAGGTTAAATCCACAATTACTGCGTGGAAGCTTGCACCAAGGCATAAGTTTGTTAAGCAGGTCGCCAACGTAACTGATCCACCTGCTCTATGCCCGCCCCTTCCTATTTTGATCTCGTGACATTGGATTTCATCACCAACTAGTGGTTTCATCATAGGAAGGTTTGTTTGATTGTTTTCTTCTTAGATTCTTAGTGTTTGTTGTTTGTTTTACTTACTAGACCTTAGGTCAAGTTAGTGTTAATGGCATCGAATCCTGGGTGTACCAATGGAGGAACCCCTTCTCCTAGGGAACCTTATACCTTTCCTTCATTTGGAAACTTTGTTCCTCCATACGTTGCCACACTGAGTCTTCCATGACTCACTATTGGATTACCAGTTTGGTTGTTCCCCACTCCGGTGATCCCGAATTATCCCAATGTTTCAGTTGCACCTAATACTTTTAATGTCAATACACCACCCACACATCAACCTCACATCGACTTTTCACCTTCTTCACCCATTAAGTCTCCTTCCATTTCTCCTTCTTCACCTAGTGAAAGCTCCAAAGCAAGTAGCTAGTTTGATCAGAAAAAGAAGAAATGGAAAGAGAAGAAGAAGAAGAACCCGAAAAGGACAAAGGCCCCAGCAACATCAGATGTTGGCTCTAAGAAACTAGTTATTGTTAATAGTACTGGGAGTGTTGATGCAGTCAACAAGATTAAAATTAAGAATCCAAAACCCAAATTCCCTTACAGCCTTTGTAAGGGTGACCGCTTTCTGAGGGATTTCCCCGATCTTACCGAGGTCTTAGAAATGTGGTCCTCCACGTCGTCAGCCTCTGTCGGTCATGTCGATGATACCCCGTCAACTAGTGATGTTCAGGTTCATAAGAAGAATAAAACGATCAAGTTCCCTTGCATGTTATGTAAAGGTAATCATTACTCTCACCTTTGTCCTCACATGGATGAGGCTTCTTCTCTTTTGGAAAAAATTCAACTTCCAAAAGGTTATCGTAAGCTTTCCTCTGACCCATAATTTGTTGATGGACTAGTCAATCCAGTTCCATCCCCGGTCAGTCCGGTTGATCGGGTGGTCAATGTAGTTTCCTCCTTGATTGAACCACGAACCCAAGTAGTTGATCCATTTCTTTCATCGATCAGCCCCACTCTTCATCAAAAGAGTGACGCCAAAGCGGTCGATCTATTTCCACCGGTCGACCCCATTCTTCCTTTGGAGAATGAAACTCAAGAGGTCGATTCAGTTTCACCATCGGTCGACCCCATTCCTCCATTTCAGAATGTCAAAGTGAATGATCTAGTCCCTTCCTCGGTCAATCCCACTCTTCCTATGAAGAGTGCCAAAGTGGTCGATCCAGTTTCACCATCGGTCGATCCCATTCCTCCATTATGGAATGTCAAAGTGACTGATCCAGTCCCTTCCTCGGTCAGTCCCACTCTTACTCTGAAGAGTTCCAAAGTGGTCGATCTAGTTTCTCCATCAGTCGATCCCATTCCTCCATTGAAGAATGTCGTAGTGACTGATCCAGTCCCTTCCTAGGTTAGTCCCACTCTTCCTCTGAAGATTGATAAAGTGTTCTATCCAAGTCCACCATTGGTTGATCTGATCCAATCATCGATCGATCCTACTCTCCTTCTAGAGAGTAAACCCGATACTACCAATGTTTTTCTTGTTAATACAGACTCTACCGTGCCAGGGGGTATTCCTCTTTCTCTTGCGAAACCCCCTCCAAGTACTGAAGCCATCCTTTTTGATTGGGGTGTGCTAACTAGACCTCGTCTTCCCTCCCACATTCCTTTCCAGATTACAGTACAGGTTCATGGTTAGGACGTTCCTCAAACACTGATAGATGAAGGTGCATCCATTAGTATTTTGTCTTCTGTTGCTTGGTACGCTTTGGGTTGTCCACAACTTGCACCAATTACAAAGAATCTGTTAGCTTTTAACAGAAGAACTAGTCAACCTTTAGGGATCCTTTCTCAGTTTCCTATAACTTTGGGAGGGAAAACTATCTTTATCGATGTCATGGTAGTCCGAGACCCCTTGTATTTTTCTTTACTCCTTGGGCGGGATTATGTCTATGCTATGAAAGATCTTGTATCCACCCTTTTTCGTGTGATATCTTTCCCTCACGATGGAAGAATTGTGACTATTGATCAACTTTCGTTCATTGGCCCCGACTGGGTTACCTCCCTAAGTGGTTCTTATATGAAGACAGTATCACCCCCGCCACATGTCAATTATGTGGCGTTGTCTCCCATGACTTCAACTTCCGACGATTTGGATCTGATAGTTGACATGGTGATTTCTTCGGTAGGGTTATTGGAGCCTGATCTCCTTACCCCTGTCACGACCCTTGACATGTGTTCCTTCCAGAGTGATTCTCTTCCATCCAATGAAGATCTCTTGGAATTCATGACCAAGTTTTTTCCCTTGACATGGTATCCTTCCAGAGCATTATCCTCTTGGAAGCCATGATCAAGAAGCAACAACGAGCATAGTGTCTCTTCTCTGTGGCAAGCTCATTAAAAAATGAAACAGAGGCTTTGAGCATAGTTATTTTCCTGTGTCAAGCTCATTAAAAAATGAAACAATCACCTCTCCCTTCAAGTTGAGTCTTTCGCCAGATATCATAGATGTCAAGTCAAGTCTTTCATTAGGTCTCATTTTTGAACCTTCATTTCATTCCCCTGTATCCTTTTTCTCCATCTAGCATAGAAATTGGTGACAACCTCAAAGTCGGTGAATGAATTGAAGCTTGGGGGGCATATCTCCAACCTTTGATGATTATTCTGGAGTTAAGCCACTAGCTTTCAAGTTGGGGGCATACCGAGCTTAGTCTTTGTTCTTTCTTGTGCTCGTAAATACATGAGAATGCAACCGGGTAAACTTTTATCTCTTTTTCAGACCCGTACGGATACACTAACACACGAAAAAGGAACCCCCTTGGAGTCATCTTTAAGCTCTTTTCAGACTCTCTAAACATGAAAAGATTGTCGAGTAATCTTGCTTCCTTTCACGCTCGTTAAAAGGTTCGAAAGGGCATCTTTTGAGTGATAGTTTATCTCTTTTTCGATATCGTTAGACTACTGTACGAAAAAGGAACTGAGAGAGTTCTCTTTTAATTTTTTTTCCAAACTCTATAATCATGAAAAACCTTCGAGCTTTCTGTCTTTGGACTCGCTAAAGCACACATCGATAGGCCCATATAGTATTGAACCCTTACTTCTTCTAGTTCGTTAAACAAAGGAAGAGGAACTTATCGAAGGTGAGTTATATCAAGCATGTGTTATCCTCCTCGAGCTCATTAAATCAAAACAAGGTACTCGTCTATCTGGATGGGGGAAAATTGAAAGGAGCAAGCCAAGCAGACTCTTGAGAACATTAGCCAACAATTCTTAGAGTCGCCCTTGAACAAGGCACTTTGTCATTTGCACGCATTATAACCCGTTGAACCTCTACACTGAGCCAATATTTTGAGTTTCTTTCACTCCTTTGGGTCACCTGACATAAGTCACAACATCCACTGTATCATCAATTTTTGGTCCATGTCATGTTTCTGTTGTTGTGCCTCAGTGTTCAAGGGAAGTATCCGCCTCGAGAGTCAGCCATCACAAATATCTTGTCTCAATACCCATGTTAGTCCATGTTCATTTGATCTACCTATTACATCTCTATGTCTGCTTTGTGTCGTTGATGGGGGATACATCAAGGCCCTCCTTTGACGAGCTTATTCCTGTCGACCTCAACACATTATCCAAGAATTAGGCTTAGAAACCAGTTAGTACTTTGGGACCTGCATGCCTCAATGGCAAGCCTTCTCACATTCGACAGTAGGTTTACATCATTGACCTCTGATCAGATGATTCCATGAATGTTCGACTTCAGCCCATCCATTCAAATTCGTTAGAATGTACTTGGGTACCTTGGGAATCATTAACATTAATGGTGATCTCCCTCACACTTGTTAACGGTTTACATCATTGACCGGTAATCAAGTGGTTTATGCCATGTTCGACATCAGGACATCTATTCACATGGTTAGATTTGTACTACATTGGGATTGGTAAGAAGACCCTAGGTTGAGTCATCACTTTGATATATGCTTTGCCCAGGTTGTGAAGGAGTTTCTCTTGGACGAATGATCTATACACTGTTACATAGATCCACTTTGTATTGGTCGTGGCTATGTCTTGTCATCTCGTAGATCCACTGTGTATTTTTCGTGGCTACGATCAGTTCAGGTCATCAGAGTATAGATCCACAGTGTATTTTCAGTGGCTATACCTTTTAATCAATACAACTATGGATCCGCAGTGTATTTTATGGCAGCCATATCTTGCAAGTGTTGATCACCCAAGCATAGGTATGTCTGCCTTGGGTTTTGAAACATGTCATAATATTTGTTGGATGTTTGTGTGCAGCTTCTGTCAGGTTCTCCAAGTCTATACCCTTTCCTGAAGGTCTACAAAGAATTTCAGTTATCAATTCACATCTTCTAACTTCATACTTTGGGGGGCAATCTGTTACACCTCAATATTGCTCACTTCGATAAGTGTCGTAAGTGTCGCATGTTCCTTACAACTTTCGCAAGTCTCGCAAGTTTTTCACAAGTGTCGCAAGTTGTTCACAAGTGTCGCAAATGTTGTTCAAGCATACTGCCATAACGATGACACTAAGGAGGTACTTAGGACATCTCATACACTTGATTTGGAGGAGGAAAAATGATTAGCTGAAGTCAAGGAACTTTTATCACCTGAGAAGATCTCTTAAACAAATGTTTTGAAGGTGAGCGCTCCCTTACATCAGCCTTAGGAGAATTGGTGCTCCCCTATAAGGTCTCAGGGAGCGCTATAACGCTTATCTTCCCCTCAGAAGGAGTGGTATCCATCCTTGGAGCACTAGCACTCCCCTCAAGCTTCCTAGGGAGCGCTATAGCGCTCTGATGCCCCTTTTGAGGGAGCGTTGTCTAATCTGAGGCAGTAGTTGGCCCGTTGAGGAGAATAAGGGGAGGATCTTTCAAGTTTGGAAGGAAGTTGCATTCAAATTCTTGGTTCCATCAGGAGATCCCTGATCCAAAGAGGGAATTCCTCAACTTGTTCTAAAGATAACTCAAGAGGTTAAGCTCCTCTTAACCTATATAAGCAGGCTCTATGATGGTGAAAAGGGGGGAAGAATTGCTAGCATGAAACCTATGATCTCATAGGAAACACACAGTCAGTCAAAGGAGAAGTGATCAGTGAAGTTTCTATCGTCCAGGTTGTGGATCTTTCGAGAAAGGGTTAGACGAAGGGGACTTGATGAAGCTGTCGGATTCGCATCTACAATTGTAAGTATTGATGTTGTTATTCTCATTAATATGACACGCTTGGCCTGTTTCTTTATAGTTTGTGTCTGATCTCACATGAACTTATCGTTGATAGATAGATCTGCTTTCAAGCTAATATCAATAGAGTAGGAAGTGGTCGTACTTTGTTTGTCTACAAGACTCATCGAGGAGTGAGAGTTTGGAGCTCGACTCAGAGCGTGCAGGGACAAACGTTGATAAAGAGGTACCTCTATTCTCCTTCCTTCTCATGCATTAGTTTGTATAGATTTGAAAGGAAGTCAATGTCCATGTTAAGCATTTTTTGTCTTAGAGTTAGGGTCTAGCTCTTTGAGGCAATCTACCTGTCCGCAGGGAGATTTTCCTACAACAGCATGGATACCAAATAATGCAAGTAGGATCTACCTAGGGCATCCATGAAGGGTTAGGCTCTACCACTAAATTATGACACTTCTAAATCAACATAGATGGTTTTTTGTCGCAACTCAATGGGTTCGATCTTATGGCAAAGCGAAAAAGACAACGAGATATAGAAAGTGGAGGTGGAATCCTAACTTAGATGCAACACATTGAAAAAATGACTTTTTAACTAAAGGGCCTTCATAATGACCCAAACCTCCAAAAAAATCCCAATACCCAAAGTCTATAAATAGAATTTGGCAGCTCATTATCACCATTGAGAATTGAGAAATGGACAAAAATCCAAAAACACCCCTTTGTTAAAAGAGTTGATTTCGGGAGCTTCAGTGGACGAAACGAACTTCCGCTTGGACCAAGTAAGTACATACTAACCCCTCTTTCATTTCAATTCCTCCTTTATGAATTTAATTTTGTTTTTTTGGAGGGGCACCGGTTTAAAAAGGCCATCCCTATGTATATGCGGGTTTCCCTATGACAGCCTGCATGTGCACGCATGCAGGAGAAAAGTTCCACGCACGCACACGCGACTGTGTACACTACAGCCCGCATATACCCTCCAATTTGTGAAAAAAAAACACAAAAAGCAAGAGCTAATCCCTCATGAACTTATGAATTGTAGGATGTATGTTCATTGGAGAGAGAGGGAGCATGAGGACATTTATTTTCTGGTCGGTGAGGACCCTATTTCTACCACCACATTGGCACAATGTGGTTTGTTAAAGTTCTTCCAGTGTCCTTTCATGCGGGCACAACCTAAGCTATTGAATCCCTAGTTGATTATTGGCATCCTGACGCAGAGGCCTTCATGCTTGAGGGACAGTTGTTGACTCCAATGACCAAGGATATCTACTTTCTGACTGGCCTCTCAAGGAGAGGGGAACCAGTCAATTTTCATACTTTTCCCTCTAGGCTTCACAACATAGCGGAGTTGATGGGACTCCATTATGAAGCTAGAACAGAAAAAATGGGCACATAGGTGCTGATAGACAAGATCTCAGACCTATCACTGAAAGTGATAGTTTTTCTCATCAAATGGATCATTGGATTCACAGCTTTGCATCAGTCTTCTCGAGTGCATATGAATTTTGTTGTTCAGTGCTCAAATGCACAAGTTTTTGACTGGAGTACTACTTTACTGGATTGCATGAAGAGGCAACTAACAAGGTGTTGCATGTAGAGGCATAGAAACTTTGCATTTGGGAATATTCTTTGTTCTTTCTTCTTCGAGAGGGTACCTAGTCTTAGTCCGAGGGAGACAATACGAGGGCACATAGCCTCTTCTCTCGAAGTATGCATATGGGCGACGCTTTTTCTGTGACAGGGGGGAGGGAGGACCATTGAGGCCTTCGACGATAATTTTTTTAACTAGTGATCTCAGCAGATTCTAGCAATAGAGGACTATCCCTATGTCGGAATTGACTTTTCCAGGGACCCTCATGTGGGAGTACCTCTCGGAGTGGTACGAGGAGAGTTAGGTATGCTTGTAGTTTTTTTTTTTTTCTTTTCTAAAGTTATTTAATTTTTATGTCCTTTTATATATATCAATTTTATGTGTACTAGAGTATCTGACAACTATGTATGTGTTCTGTGCATATGTGGGGCCAATGCATCTAGTGGACTTTTCGAGGACTAGGCAACATCCTTGACTAGAGCCAGGACCAGCAGCTGCAGGGGGACCTCCAGTCGAAGAGGTTGAGAGAGTATTGATATGGCTAGAGTGGAACCTCATCGTGCTTACTCGGATAGTCCCCATGGCGGAGATCGAGGATATCCCACCGTCCATGTAGACTCAATTTGTTGGGGTACCACAGACCTAGGTCCAGATTTTTTGGCATCTGGCTAACATCATTGTTCACTATGACATGGCCAACAGGCCCCGCCCTTATCTTAGACTAGATTTCTTATGTGTTGAGGGCACCTTTTGTATACTTTTGAGGGCATAAGCCCCGTGACTCTTTACTGGACACATATTTTTTGAGGTGCTCGTGCCGACTTATGTACTCTAATACTTTGCAATATATATATGTTTATTTACATCGCTTGTGTTTTATGGATTACATTTATTTACAAATGTATTTAGATGTGTGTGTGTGTGTTTCTTAAATATGTGCAAGATGCCAATCTAATATATGATTAGCTAGAGTATATGTAACTTGATTCAATCTCCTAGGAACATGGATATACGTAATGTAATCAAAGATTCTTTCTAAGAGACATACCCTAAGGAACCATCGGTGTAGAGTAGGATCGTAAATGCGGTAAACCCCATTTAACTAAGACACAACCAGCGAAGCATATAGATAGACACAGAGATGAGAGATACCAAGTGACAAAGCATCACAAAGAAACTCAATAAATGCGTTGTATTTGGTGACATTGTTCGTGGTATCACCTAAACAGATACCTCCTAAGGATAGTAATTGGCCCTGAGGTGTGAAAATCACCCAATATGCAGAAGAAAGTCTCTGAGTATGCCATCTAGAACCATCCGCGAACCCTACGAACGCCTATGATTCACTTGACATCTTCCACAGTGAAAAAGATAATATCAAAAATGATCCGTCCACAAAACTAAAAGACAAAACAAAAAAGTAATAGTACAAAGACTTTACATATGTTACAAAAGTCACCCAAGGCGACCCACCTATGAGTAATACTTATTGAGTTAGATCCCATTTCTAGGCTCCATGAAAACATTTTCCTCAAAGTCCATCAGATGATAAGTGCCCTTTTTTAGAACCTCTTTCACAATGAAAGGTCCGACCCACATAGGTTTGAACTTGCTTGCCCCCAGGGGGTCCTTATCTTGGTCATAGACCAGGACAAGGTCGCCCTCAGAGAAAATCTGAGGACAAACGGAACGATCATATTGACACTTGACTTTTTGTTTGTGAGCCTCATTAGCTAAGGCCACATCACAACATTTCTCATTGAGCTTCATGAGATATAATAAACACTCTTCAAGTGGTGAAGTGTCTAGCAATAACTGTACTGCCAAATTTAAAGATAGGATCTAGCACTCTATGGGTAAGACTGCTTCCAACCTGTAAATGAGTTGAAAAGGTGAGAAACCGGTTGCAGTCTTAAGAGACATTCGGTAGGCCAATAATGTTGAGTATAACATCAAATTCCAATTGACTTGGTCGAATTGGTTGTTCATTGTAGAATGGTCTTAAGAGATTTATTTACAGCTTCTAGCTGACCATTTGCTTGTGGGTAGTAAGGTGATGAATGTTCTTGCCTCAACCAAATATTTTACACTAAATTGGTCATCATTTTGTTCTGAAACTTATTTCCATGGTCAGTGACAATCTCTCTCGGGAAACCGAACTTTTCTATTATCTGGTCGAACAAAAAGAGAGTTGTAGTCTCCCCGTCATCTTACAACATTGGCATAGCTTCAACCCACTTGGTGAAGTAGTCTACTAATACGATGATGTAATGGTGACCCCTTGATGAAGGGGGGTTTCATGTAGTGTAATCAATCCCCCACTTAGTGAAGGGACCAATGGTAATAATGGGAAACATGGGAGTGGGGTGTGCCCTCATCTTCCGAGAGAAGATCTGACATGGGTGAAACTTCTTGACCAATTCAACACAATCTTTGATTAATGTCAGCCAAAAGTAACTGGCTCGTATAATTTTTTGGGATATTTCCAACCCAAACAAATGAACGCCACATGCTCCAGTGTGGAAATCGTTAAGCATGATTTCCGCTTCTTCATGAGTGAGACATCAGTGAAGGATGCAGTCTACACATCGATGATACAAAGTGTCCTTGATTATGAGATAGTTCTTGGCCTGATGGCATATACAACGACGCTCATCACAAGAAGTAGAGGTGGGGCACTTCAAAGTCTGGAGATATACAAGCACATCTCTATACCAGGAAGACGCAATAAAAAACATGTCTCCTTTGATAGGCGACTCGTCAGGTATAACATCACCTAATTCAACCGAAAGTTCCTATATGAGTTCCGTAAAGACCATCGACTTTTTGGATTTTTCCGAAATGAAATCCAAATCGAATTCCTAGAGGATAACTATCGATCTACTGATCTTTCCGCCGATGACGCATCGTGTCAACACATATTGAAATGGATTCACAATGGCAATGACGGTGGTCTTGAGAAACAAGATGTAATGACGGAACCGTTGGATAGCATGAACTGTTGCCAACGCAAGTTTTTCAGTGTGGGAATAATTGATTTCCGATCCAACTAGGCCTTGGCTCAGGTAATAAATCATGTATTTTGAGAGAAAATCATCTTCCTGAACCAAGACCATATCGATGGTCGACTCCATAGTGGCCAAGTACAATAAGAAATATTTATTATAATTGGGTGGCCAAAGCAGAGGGGTTGATGTGAGGGTGTGTTTCAATGCTACGAAAGAGAATTGAGCAGCTTCGTCCCAATGGAAAGGAACGCCTTTCTTCAATAAACACATGAAACCCTTTGTGATCTCAGCATAGTTTGCGATGAAACGTCGTAAAAAGTTCTCTTTTACTTGCAGACTCTGAAGCTAAGGGATGGTGCATGGGGGGGATAATTTAACTATTTCCTCAACCTTTAGAGGATCGACCATCATCCCTGTTGTCAAAACTATGAAACCTAGCAGATGACCCGATGTGATGAAAAAACTACATTTGTTTGGATTCAAGTGGATTTGGTAGTAGCAACGTCGTTCAAGGATAAGTCAGAGGTGGGTGGGATGATCATCTATATTGTGAGATTGTGACACTAAATCATCAAGATAGGCCTCAACTATGTGTTTGAGATCATGGAAAGAAAAAGACATGGCCCACTGGAACGTAGCTCCAGCATTTTTCAGAACAAAAGAAATCTTTCGATAAGTGAATGTACCCCACGGACAAATGAAAGAAGTTTTGTGTTGATCTTCGGGCTTCATTTGTATCTGATTGTATCCTAAAAAACTATCAATGAAAGAAAAGGATTCACAACCTACGCATTCATCGACTATATGGTCAATAAATCGCATGGGGAAATTATCCTTTGGACAAGCCTTTTTCAGATAACAGAAGTTCGTACATACATTAATCATACCTTTATTTTATTGACTGACATGGGATTTGACACCCATTGAGTCAATTGGACGGGGTAGATAAATCCATATTTAAGTAGCTTCTCTACTTCAGCCTTAATAGTTGTTTCTTTCCTAGGATTGACCGGATGAAGCTTCTACTAGACCGGCTTAACATCAGGATAAGTCATGATTTCATGTTCAATGATTCTTGGATCTATGCCTGGCATTTCCTTGTAAGACCAGGAAAACACATCGCAAAATTCTTTAAATAAATCCATGTAGATTTGAATCTCCTTGGGGGAGCAATATGCTCCAACGAATATGTTCTCCATGATGCCAGGGGTTCTGGAGGTATCAATAGGTATTGTTTCAGTTATTTTTTCCATATTTCCTTCAGTGTAAACAGTGTGCATTGCCAAAGGATTGATAGGACAAGCTTTATCTCCAGTTATAGTCAGAGTGAATTCACCTGCTTCAATTCATCTTAACTCTGGGAGGAAGTAACATCTATGATGAAGATCATCCCAAGGTCTTTCTAGACTATTCATTGCCTCAATAATCACCTCGTATGAGGGAAAGACTAAGTCTAAAGAATCCGTATTAGCAAGGGAAACTTGCGCCAAAATAGGCTCGAGAAACTGATCTAACTCTTGCGTGAGAGTCAGGTTGGGGTCGGCGAAATCTTGCTGAATAATTGAGTATGCAACTTCTACCATGGACAAAGGCATGCCCACACCATGGTGATATTTCCCTTCCATCATGGTTGATGGGGAAGGAAGAGTCAATGGATCATTAAAGTACGTCATGCGAAACAACGAGAGTTGAAAACTTTCGGCCCGAGGCTGGTCGGGGACAACCGACATGAAATGGACATTGTCGGTTGGAGGTGGGTAATCGAAAGTACCCATAAAAGGTGGGCACAAACCAACGCCTACGTTGATGATGTCAGGCTAAGGGTTATCAGTCATCGGGACCATGGAGACTCCTGATGAAGGGTTAGGACAAGAGAAGGATAACTGATCAACGGTCATGATCTAGCCCTCGTGTGGAAACAACAAGACCCAGAAGACCATCATGATCGTTGCTTGCATAGCATAGGTCCAACTCCTTCATAACAAGAGATTGTAGTCGAGTGACACATCAACCACTTTGACTTCGACGCACATGGTTTTTCCCCCTAACTACATGGGGAAAGAAGGAATGATCCCATGTGGTTGAAAAGAATGATTGTCAAAAGTCATAAGAAGAGTAGGTGACGGAGACAAAATGGATTGGTCGATAGCCTTCCAACATGCCAAAGACATCACGCATGTCGAGGCACACTCATCCACCACTGTGCAGAAAATGTTCTGGGTAAAAAAATTTGTGGTGTAAGCCACTACTATCTTGGATTACAAGCATGATCATTGTATCAAGCATGATCATCCCTGGATTACAAGTCTTGACAGATCCTAAGGCAACTAACAGAGCCTTTCTCTAGGAAGGGAAACTCTGGAGGATTTCCAAAGAAGACATTGCATAAAGGGTTTGTGATAAATCCTCCACCATAGAGTAGTTCTGGGTGGCCCTTGTGTTTGGGTTGTGGGAATCTTTCTTGAATGCACCTTTTGGGATGCAGGTCATTATTTCTCCCAATGTCTTCTCAATATGGAGAGGAAGAGGTGGCTTTTTGGCTTCTTTTCTCTTCTCAGAGGTGCTTAGCATTCCGTAATCATGTGCTCTAGTCGATATATAGGCAACACCTTTCATCATATACACATTTTCAGACAAAGGATTACTCGAAAACGGAGGGGGTCCTTGACTTTCCCCTTCCTTGCTCAAGGAGGCTTGAGTTAAATTTTGCCCGTGTGAAAACGGGTTCGTTAACATGGTAGGTTGTTGCTTTGCTAATAAATTTTGAACCTCTACAACACGAGGGCACTGATTGGTCAGGTGATCTTCCCTGCAAATATTACAAGGGTACTTCGACTTCTTCTTTTCAGTGTCACCCCTGCCAACATTATCGGTGGGTTTCTTATCCCCCTTACCCTTCTTTCATTGTTTCTTCTTTCCATTAGGCTACTGGGTGGCCTTTGGGTTTTTTGTTTGCACACTTTGTACATCTGACTTTTGGGTAGGGGAAACAAATGAACCAATGGTCTGGCTGGTCATTGTTTTCTATATTGACAATTGTTTCAATTGATTTGACAATGGATAAACGGGCTTCATTTGTACTGAACCAATAATTCCATCGGCATGTGGTCTAGACCTCTATCTGGTCTTGTCAAGTATTGACCTCGGTGTATCTAGAAAAATTTCATAAAGTAAACCATATTGAGAGTAAATCAGCTCTAGATGTTCAGCTCTCATTATCGCATCTTCCTCGGAAAACATCCCGGACGTTGCAATGTCTTTAGACAACTGGGGTACCAAATACTTAAGGAACTGCTCTAGCAAGAATGTTGGTGGGACTGACACTTTTATCAAACTCTTTCAGCATCTCCATTCTTGGATCTGATCTGAGATATGACCTGCTTTTGTCTTCTTAAAGTTGGCCAGCAATTCATTGTCAACATCGTATCTCACAGGTAATTGGAAATGGTTTAAGAAATCCATTGCCAATTCTCCGAAGGAAGAGTATAGTGGGCGATCGAGCTCGATGTACCATTTCGCAGCACCCCCTATAAGAGTGCATTGAAACAATCACAACTGGATGGAGTTTTCTCTCAAAGAGTTGGAAGAGCACCATAAGTGGAAGGTAGTCACATGATCGCCAGTATCTTCATTAGGCTTGGCTTCGAACTTTGGAATGTCTGAAGGAAACTTGGTTGGCATAGGAGGCCAACTCAGATCGTGACAGATGGGGTTGTTTAATAACCTTTTCAAGTATGGAAAGTGCAGGGTTTCCAGAAACGGTAGTTTGGGTTGTGGATTGTAACCGAGGAAAAAGGATCCTGGAGTTCGGTTGGCACTAGGTTGTCAGGAAACATTAGGTTGCTGGCCAGGGCTCTGGTAATAAACATGGTCGTGACCAACATACAGAATCTGCACTTGTTGAGACATCATCGGTTGATTCCCAAAATAGGACGTAAAGGGATGGGCTTGTGTCGCATTCCAAGGATTTTGGGAAGGGTTTCCCCCTGCCAATCCGATAGGCATAGGTGTTGAGCCTTGACCGGGGTTCAACTGGGTATGGAAGGGGTTTCCCCCAATCGACATCCCTAACAAGGGAACTAGTCCCTACCATGGATTCCAAGGTCCTTGTGAGGAAGGAATTCCTAAGTGTGCCCCATGTGTAGTAATAATACCCTGTACAGGATGTTGTTGTCCATAACCAGGGTTGCCCCAGGCTGAGACGACAGCTGACGGGAAAGAGTTGTGACCAAATGCACTGAACAAAGAGAACAATGTCGAACCAACTGACATGGTATAATAAAGCAGTGCTTGACTACCTGCTCCAAACAAGTTTACATTTGGCCTGGCGGAGTGTTGATGAACACCACCAAGCGAGGGGGATGAAGGGGGTATATGACCCCCGCCGTAAGGAAAATTGATAAGGGGGTTGAAGTGCCCCCCATAGATCCTTGTAGAGGAGCGTTGGAACTCCATACCCCTAGACCTAAATTCTGTAGATTGGAGGAGAAAAGTACAGTACTCATACTTAAGCCAGGCATCCCGTATGAGAATGGAGGGCCTGTCACATTCTGGGTAAATAGAGCAGTGATTGTCGCCATATATGGAATTGGACCACTGGCCGAGGTAGAAGCAGTCGATACCATAGTGTCTCAGATTGATGACAGTTGGTTAGGAGGTGGAACACCCCCTGTAGTGATAGTCGTGGAGGGAATATGAGTATTTCCTGAAGAAGTAGCATCATTTGGTTCCATTGCAGATTGAGACACTATGATTGGTTCCTCCAGAATCAAATGTTCTCCTCTCTAATATGGATCGGGCATAGTTTCCTGTAACCTGATTGTCTCAAAAGACCCCTGCTGGTCTAGTTTTCACCTTAGTGGTGTCATAGGAGGTTCGAGATCAACTGGAGGCAGGCCTAAAAGCCTTCGCGACCAGAGGAACTCCTGATTCTCCATTATGTGAGAATATCAAAGACACACTAGGGATATCTATAATTGTTTGAACACCAACACGCGCTAGAAAAGTACCTATGAGATAAAACAAGCAGTCACTAGCTAGTTGGAAGAACAGTTACAACAACCAACACTAGAGAAACTTACAGGTGCAAGTGCAACTCGAATACAGAAGCACCCTCTGGGTATACTCTGCAAAGTGTGGCCCGATGTATTTCCTAGGTACAACAGTATACCCCCGCAGTCACCTGTGTAATTCACTAGAATGATAGGCAACTAGGTTGCCATCATGCAAACAATTAGGAGGAGGGTACAGTCGACATTCGGGTGGACTAGAATGAGCAGGGTATCAAGCCTGAAACATATCAAGGGTATCGAAAGAAAGTGTTACGAATAACAACTGAGAACCATGAATGGATTCAAGAGACATGAAGCTTCGTGTAAAATGCGATCAACAGAATCCCAAGATAAGCCCTCTATATGCGTTCCCCACTACACTATGTCCAACTTTGGAGGGGTCATCTTCGCTACCTTTCCGCATGTGACCTTGTGTTTAGCCCATGTGTTAGAGGGGGGTCCTGGATAACTTTCACAATACTAGACTTTTAACACTCCCTAGCACAGACTCTTATGTTTGTTTTTGCAACCTAGACTAGTTGATGGACCCTACAAACATAAAGTCTAGTTTATTTTAATTAATCATTAATTTTAGTGGTTGTCTTATGTCAAAGGGAAGGAAAGTGAAACCAGTGATGTTTTTCAGATACGAAAAAAGAAGAGCATATAATGAAACTAGAAACAAATTACTTCTCAAATTCAAATTTGCACATTCAAACTCTTTAACCAACTTTTCAAACTTTTTTTTTCTAAGATCTTTTAACAGAAAACTCAAAACAAGCTTTCACTCGACTACAAGCTATTTGTTTTCCTAAGTCAATCATTCAAGAACTTACTAAATTAATCTTCTCCCTGATGATTAATTCAAACAACCAACTACTTAACCAAACCAAGAAAATATAAAATATTTTTTTTATTGTTTAATGCTTAAAAATAAAAAAGGGAAAATGACAAGTAAAGACCAAGAAATGACTTCTGGCATAAGCGTAGATCACAAAGAGATACTAACAATAACACACAAGTTGATTAAAGCAGACTCTCAAACTTGTCTAAAAACCCTATTACAGAAAAACAGAGGAAAAATTTTAATGAAAAAGAAAGCTATGTTTTAATCAAACCTAGGCTACAGACTGCTATGACAAAGATCCAGAGTAGATCAAGAAAATCCCTGAGAGGTGTGACT
The DNA here is from genome assembly GCA_009831015.1 of Picea engelmannii. Lineage (NCBI taxonomy): Eukaryota > Viridiplantae > Streptophyta > Pinopsida > Pinales > Pinaceae > Picea > Picea engelmannii. The sequence continues at coordinate 179,855 of ML779241.1, read as the reverse complement.
CCTGACAGGGAAGAGGATGAATTCCTATTCTACTAAAACATTTTCTCAACTGGTACGCTACTGAAAGTTCAATAGCTAGTGTATGTACGTGGGTTGTGCAATGTTAGGGCGTGTATGCACGAGTGCAGTAGTGGAGCAGGGTGTGTATGCCTTCAAAAAGGGTGTTTTTAAGAAGTTGTTCAGTAGTGGCTTGGCGAAAAATGGAAAATGAGATGGTCTGATGACAAGTAAGCATGTCTGGGGCAAATTAGGTTTATAACAATCCTCTGGTTGTTCCATATAGACTTCTTCTTTTAGATCTCCATTTAGAAATGTTGACTTGACATCCATTTGATAGTCTTTAAATTGTTTATGACAAGCATAGACAAGAAACATTCTAATAGCTTCTAATCTTGCTACAGGTGAAAATTTTTCATCAAATTCCAATCCTTCTTTTTGAGCATATCCTTTGCAGACCAATATAGCCTTATTTCTTACAATATTTCCTTGCTCATTCATCTTGTTTTTGTAGACCCATTTCTTACAATTTTTTATTTGCTGGCCTAGGAACGAGTTCCCAAGTGTCATTCTTTTCAATCTGGTCCAGTTCCTAATTCATTGATTCTAACCAATTTACATATTTATTGGCTTCGTTTAAGTTCTTAGGTTCCACCGTGGATATGAAGGCTATATGTGATTGCTCGGTGTCTTATGATTATCCTTCTCCTGGTTTGTACACCTTTGTCTTTGTCATCAATTATCTGACTTTCAGGATGATTATTTTGAGTAATTATGGAGGAAGGATTCGATGTTGATTGTTTTCCTGACTCTTCTTGTCTGGGTGTCTCTTCTCCACCTAATTCATCATCTTCTTGTGACTATGATATTTGTTGTTATTTATCTTCATTATTCTCATCATCTTTTTCATCTAGCTTAGTGCTTATTCTCTGTTGATATTTTACAGGAGCTTCTTCATCAATTCGAACATCAATGCAGTCTACTAATTTATGCATTCTTTTGTTAAATCATATGTATCCTTTACTGTTCGTTGCATATCCTAAGAAGATACCTTCATCATCTCTACTATCAAATTTTCCTAGATGATCATCATTATTCTTGATGTAGCATTTACTTCCAAATACTTTGAAGTGCTTGATTGATGCAGGTCAACCAAACCACAAATCATATGGAGTTTTATCATTGTTCGGCCTTAGATGCGCTTTGTTTAGAATATGAATTGTTGTGTGAACAGCCTCCACCCAGAAGGTTTGTGAAATGTCCCTTTCACTCATGATAGCCCTTTCCATCTGTTGAACTGATCTATTTTGGCATTCTACAACTCCATTTCGTTGAGGAGTACCTCTAATAGTATATTATCTTTTAATTCCATGTCTATCACAAAATTATTTGAAATCTCTTGAAAAAAATTCTCCTCCTCTGTCTGAGCGAATTGCCATTAACTTCCTTCCTGTCTAATTCTCAGCTAGCACCTTAAACTTTTTGAACTTCTCAAATGTATGAGTTTTTTCTCTCAGAAATCCAACCAATGTAAGTCTGGAGAAGTCATCAATGACTAGCATAAATTAGCTTTCTCTTCCAGTTCCTTCCTTTCATGATGGTCCACATAGATCCATATGAACAATTTGAAGTGGTTTCTCTGAAGATGTGAAAATCTTCGATTTGAATTCAGCACGAGTCAGATTCCCCATTTGACAGGATTCACATACAAAGATATTAAGCTTAGTTATTCTTGGAAGGAATTTCATAGCGCCTTCATTATTCAATTTGACAATATGATCAAAATTCAAGTGTCCAAGCCTTCTATGCCATAAACAACTTTCATTAAAAAAATTTAAATGAAATTTCCCCTTATCTTCCTTAAGAACATATACATTGGTTTTAGTTCTAACCCCTTTTGCAAACAACTTTCTTGTGTTTGTTGTCTTTATTTTACAATTCTTGGAAGTGAAAGTGACTTCACATCCTCTGTCACATATCTGACTAACACTAAGAAGATTATTCTTTAAACCATCAACAAATAATACATCTTGAGCTTTGCTTCTTCCATTACTTAAGCTTACTATACCTTTACCTCTGATCTTTCACAGAGCATCATTTCCAAAGGCCACACTCTCTGATTTATTTTCTTTGAGTAATAGGAACTTACTTTTGTCACCTGTCATATGACTGGAGCATCTACTATCAATATACCAGGTGTCTTTTTGTCTTTGAGCTGGCAACACTAATCCACACTTTTTATATTCAATCTTCTTCCAAACCTTGACATTTTCAGCTTTGTGATTTAAATCTGGCTTATAGTTTTTTAAGCGATAGTCTGCAGCTTTATGTCCATAATTATGGCAGATGTAACATTATGGTTCATTGAATAAAGGATCATAACAATTGTTATGTGTAATCTGTGTCATTTTCCCAGCCATCACATGATTTGCAGTCTGTGGTTGTTTGTTACTTGGCTACCTCATTCCTTGTTGTCGCATATATTTATCCCTTGGTTTTCTTGATTTCTCATGTCTAAATCTTAAAGAACAATTTACATCTTTGTGGCCAAAGTTAGAGCAGTAAAAACAATATCCATAGAAAAAATATTTGTACCTGGAAAATGGTTGTCTTATTTGAGCAGGTCGATTTCTTCCATGTTGATGATTTCCTTGAGTAGAGGGTGCATTATTTCTTCATTCTAAAGATTTAGTTATGGTATATTTTCCTTCACTCCTCCTTGGGGGTTGATTCTCTTCCTTTGTTTATGCAGGTTTGTTGTTGTCAATGGTTGTATATTTGACAAAATTGATGTATTATTTGTTGCTTGGTTGACCACTACTTGATCCCTCTTCATAACCCAAACCAATTTTCAACTTTGAATTCCTTTGTTGATTCAAAATGGAGGCTAATCCTTCGGAGGCTTTAATACTTGTCAAATTCTGAGGATAGAAGGCCTAAAATTTCTCTAGATCTTTTCTGACAATCACTACTTCAACTTCCAATTTTTCACCTTTTGTTTCGGCTTCCTTCAATTGTTGTTTGAGGATGTCTTAAATATTCTTAGCTTCTTCTAACTTAACCTTCAACAAAGAAATTTCTTTAGATGGTTCATTGCATGTTTTCTCATACTTGAGCAATAATTGTTTTTGTTTTCTTTTCTTTTCTCTAAGTCTATCAATCTCTTCCATGGCACTGAAAAGTTCTCCTTCAATATCTACTACTGCTTCACAATCAACGGACTCACTTCCTATATCTTCAGTGTTTAGATATTCTAAAACTATTAGCATGATATCATTCATTTTATCTTCAATAGAAGAGTCACTTCTTTCATCTTTTGAGGGATCATCATCATTGTTTACACAAAGGATTTTCTTCTTAAAATTATTTTCTTTATAGACCTTTTTTTGTTTGTGCTTCTCTTCATCGTCATATGTCTAATCCTTTCTTTTGTGAGGACACTTAAATTCAAAATGACCTATCTTACCACAGTTGAAACATTTGAAGGGAAGATTAGCTTTGTATTTTCCTGATCCTTTCTTCAATCTTCTCACAAAATTTGCTTCAATCTCATCTATATCGGAGTCTTTGTTTTTCTCTACTTTAAAAGATGCCTCTCTTGTAGTGGATTTACCTTTGGTGATTCTCATTTCATAAGCAGCTAGGGTTCCAAGAAGTTGATCTAGTTTCAACATTTCGAGATCATTTATTTCCTCTATAGTAGAGACCTTTGAGTTAAATCTATCAAGAAGAGATCTTAATATTTTATGGACTAGAAAAGATTCGTCTATCGTTTCACCTAGGCCTTTCATAGTGTTGACAAGTTCTTCTATAAGTAAGAAGTACTTACTGATAGTTTCATCTTCATCCATCTTTAACTGCTCAAATTTCAGTCTATGAGTCTGAAGTTTTGTGTATTTCACCTTTTCATTACCTTTATAACTACTTATCAGCTTGTCCCACATAACTTTTGTTGAATCACAGTGCATGAATTTGACAAACTCAGCCTCAACGAGTCCACTGAGGATCGCATTCATTTCTTTTGCCTTAAATATAAAATCCAGCTTATCATCTTTTGAGGCCAAGACTACAGGCTTCACATATCCCATTTCAACGACATCCCAAACATCAGCACCCAAAGACATTAAATGTGTTCTCATTCTTATTTTCTAGAAGGAAAAGTTTGTTCCATCAAACAGAGGGGGTCTATTAGTTGAACTTCCATCATGACTAGTCATGTTCAATCTTATGGATCTACCTTTAATCAAAGGCATTGACTCTGATACCAATTGTTGAAAATATAACTGAGAGGGGGGGGTGAATCAGTTATGTATATAAGCTTGAAAATTTTCCTGTTATTTTCTTATTCTTTCTAGATTATTATTTAATGTGTTGTTGATAACTTAACATGCATAGATATACAATATTTGATCAATCACACAGAACACACAGTGACATTGATTTTCATGAGGAAACCCATAAGGGTGAAAACCTCTTCTTCTTAGGATGTCAATCAAGATCCAACTTTCTTTTACATCACAACCTTTGAGGTCCAACTCAAATATGAGGCTACAACCTCTGATAGCAAGATACAACTTGCAAAGAGAACCAAATCTCAAAATTCTCTTGCACCAACTAGATGGAAGAACCAATTCCCATGTTTCTCTAGCACCCACTAGATGGAAGCACCAACTCCCAGAATATCTTCTAGCACCAACTAGAATCTAGAGGATTGCAATCCTCCCTAGCACTACCCAACCATCCTAGCGACTTCGGACCTTCGTCCTTCGAGACTTAGGGACTTTTCGTTTCCTTTCAAACCATAAATTCCCAAAGTGATTCACTCTGGAGTTGTGGATCGTGTGCCACCTATTATTCTTGATGATGGATGATCCCTGCTTTCTTCAAGACTTAGGGATTTTGACAAGTCTGCTCTCCTATGCTCATCCAAAGGCGTAACCTTCATGCATTTATCTCTGGATCCAATGGTTTTCGATCCTCGTTTCTCAGATCCAATGGATCACATATGTACTTCTCCTTTGTGATTCCTCTAGTCATTGGACGTTGATCTAATGGTCATCGCATTTTCTCCAGATCCGATGGTCCTTATTCATTTCGGATTTCGGGCTTCGAGTAATTCGACTTTCAATTTGTCAATTCTTTCGAAGTGAGATTCCTCACAAATTTTGACCTAAACAAATTGTTGTTTTTCGATCATGTTCTTAGATCGATGGCTCAATCTATATACGGTGCTTCTCTTCTAGCTTATCATGTCCTTCCACTTAGAATGATCCAACGGTTGTCAGGTATTCAGGATTGGTGATCCAACGACCACTTTCATTCTTCCTCCTGATATTTCTCACCTTCTGCTCTACCTTTTGTTCTTACCATCAATGACAAGCACACTCTTCCTGTAAACATGCCAACATGGTTTTGGAGGATGGATTTGTACTCCTCCTACATGGCGGATTCCCAAAAGGGATTTCCAACAGCCTCGCCATAAGACTATGGATCTGAAGACTAAACCAAGAAAATATGTCTAGAGGGCAATGGTTCAGTGGCAGTAAGTGCAATAGGAGGCTCCTCAAAATTAGATCAAGTTCTCCTAGTATCGAATGGATCACCAACAAGATCCCTTGCATCCTGAAGAGTAGTATGTGCCCACTTGGGCCTCTACTCTGGCTCTGGCTCTGCAACTACATTTGGATGCTCTGACTCTGCATCTGACTTTACTGACTTTGAATATGAATCATCCGAGTCCTATGAATTAGAACTCTCATCTGAATAATATTCACCATGTGCATGCTCATCATCTCGAACAAGTGGAAGAGTGAAGGTGTCTGCATGCGGCTACTGAGGTACATGCGAGACACTTTCCTTGAATTGGACACTATGCTCAATGATGAGCTAGTCCAAGGAAAGATCAATAAGCCGATATCCCTTCACATCATCAGGGTATCCAAAAAAAATGCACTCAATGCTCTATGGATCAAATTCCTTCCTCTTTTCAGAGGGAATCCGGGCCCATCCACGTGAACAAAAAATGCAAAAGTGGGTTACTTCCGGTTTGAGGCCACTCCAAGCCTCATAGGGGAGATCTGTTTTGGATGTATGTTTCACAATTAATTTCTTCATCCCATAGTCTCTGTGGTAGTGACTTTGCATGCAACATGAAAGATGCCATCTCCTTTAGAGATCTATTTTTCCGCTCGGCAACTTTGTTTTGCTGCAGAGTATAGGGAACTGTGTGCTACAACTGGTTCCCTGCCTCATGGAAAAGATCATGGATCTCATGATTTACATTATCTCCCCCATTATCAGTTTGGAGGACTTTGATCTTCTTTCCGGACTGTGTCTCAACCAAGGCTTTGAAATCTTTGAGGGGTTGAAAGACCTCATATTTTTTCCTGAGAAAGTAGATCCATGTAAAATGTGAGAAATCATCAAAAAAAATGATAACAAACCTCACTTTGTTGATCGATGGATGTGTAAAAGGACCCATAAGGTCACCATGGATCAGATATAAAGGTGCAGAGGCTCTTTGAGACTTTCCCTTGTCAAACTTCTCTTGAGGGTGTTTCCCGAGAACACATCCCTCACACACTCCCTTGGAGAAATGGATTTCTGGTAGACCATCAACCAATATTTGCTTACTAAGTTGTTGCATGTATCTGAAATTCAAATGTCCAAACCTTTCGTGCCATATCCTACTACTTTCATCAGCATGAGTAAGTAGTAAAGTAGAATTAGGTTCAATGAATTAAGAAATTGTATACAATCTAGACTGATTATTTACCTCACTGGTAGCAACCCTAGAGTTGGTTTGCATGTTGTAGATTTCCACGAAATTTGGTGTGAATATGAATTTCTTTCCAGTTTCAGAATTCATGATCTAATACATGGAGAGAAGGTTGATAGAAAGTTTGGGAAAGTGCAACACATTCTAAAAGCTTTCGTTGGTAAGTTCAATCCTTCCTTTTTCAATGACTTCGATAGAAGAGTTGTCCCCCATCAAAATAGGAGGACATTTTCATGCATCCAATGAAGAATATACACCTTTTGATGCAGCCATATGATGTGATTCTCCTGAATCAATGATCCAAGCATCGAGAAAGGACTTGATGGTAATCAAGGCATGGCTACAATTGTCTTTCTTCGAATTCGAATATTCTGGATTCTTCTTCTTGGCACCCTTGGGGATGCAATCTCCAAGGTTGTTTTGCTGAAGTATTTGAGACATCAGATCTATTTTTTTTTTCATGCATACGGATTTCGAATGGAATCATTTGTGATAGTACATTCATTTCTCCCCTTTTCTTCCCTTTTCCCCTTTCGATCCGGAGGCATTGGTGAAGGGTTTTGTGTACCCTTCCTTCTTCGGATGTGCATGAGCTTTTCATTTATATTTATCTTTATATTTCTGATATTTGTGTCTGCCATATTGCACAGTGAGTTCATGTGCCTTTGGGCCTTTGATTTTTCCCATGTTGATGAGCTTGGTTTTCTCTTGTGTTAGGGATTCGATAAAATCCTCAAGAGAAGGCATCTTCTAGGTGGCTCTGAAGGTGAAACTGGTAGAATTAAATGTGGATAAAAATACAGAGAATCTAGGACCAATATTGGAGAGAATTGTGAGAACCATTTGTTTCTCCTCCTTCGATTTTCCAAGCCTGCAAGATTTGAGTTGCGACAGTAAATACTTGAATTTTGTAAAGAAATATTGGATATTGTCAAAGATTTCTGGATCCAATGTGAGAAGCTCCACCTCCAATATGTGTCCAATCATCTCATCATGTTTTCAAAAGATCCCTTCCAAGGTGGTCCAATCTTCATTGGGAGTCTTACGGGAAGATATGTGAAAAAGGAGATCGGGAGAAATAAGACTGCAAATTGTTATGAGTGCCTCATCCATGCGATTTAAGTACTTGGATTTTTCTATGGCTGATGTTGGTTTTGTATCTGTATTCAATGTTAACCTGTACAACCCTCTGGTTCGGAGATGTATGGCTATTTTCTCCTTCCATGCAAAATAGTTGTAAGGTGTAAGAATGAATTCTTTTTGGAAATCCATCTTTCTGTTGTCTTCAATCTTTTGTACCTGCAAAACATTTTTGTGTAGATTTTTCTTAGCTATCCATCGACTCTGATACCATGTAAATATGTTTAACCTTCACATAATATATCTAGCTAAACAATGATAGACACATTTTTAGAGAGAATTGGAGAAAGAAGAAGAAGGAGAGAAAGAATGAAATAATTCTCATTAACCGTTATGAATAATGAATAATTTACACATGATATACTCTTTACAACTCAATGAATGCACACTTGAGGAGAACCAATGCACCATGGTGTGTGTATATAGTTATATGGACACACACCAACAGTTACGGGAGTGAAATTTCACCTTGTCTAGTCTGTCAGGTAGTTACGGGAGTGAATTGCCACCTAGTTGATTTAACTAGTCTTCAGTTAATTGACTCAACTGAGAGTAGTGAGGAGTTAAATCATGGAATCAAGGCTAATGTGTCACTCTGGTGATGATACCAAGGAAATATTGAATTAGCATGGTGATGATCCCAATGTTGCATGGTGACAAAACTAATGCAGCATCTAAACTCAACTCAACTAGTCAAACTGAAGTGTCAACTAAAAGAGAATATTCTCCAGGTGGAATATTCTCCCCTAAATTATAGGAGACCAGATAATGACTAATTATGACTAATAAACAAGGAAAAACCTTAGGAAAAATAAATCCTAGGTGTGTGTGAAGTAACTCCAACACCCCTAGTGGATTAGCACTAGTGGGTGTACAAGATCCCTTGCTATATTGTTCAAGAGTTAGACCTATCTGTAACCCTAATTGTAATATAAAGGGTACATGTCAGCCCCACCTTAATGTGACTGGTAATTAATGTAAAAGATAATTAATCTAGTTAATATTAATTATACTATAAGCTAGTGAGGTCAACCCTGTTGTGCCAATAGAAACTTATGTTGATAGGTTCAATTTAGTATAACTAAAGATAAATTCCCCATTGAGGACTCATATCTTTCATGTGAGTTTGGAAATTTCAGCAAGTACACCTTCTTGGGAAAAGTGCACACCTCTCTTGGGCACTAGTATTATAGGGTTTGAGCACCCTCTTGTGTGATAAGTTTCATTGGTGGTGAATGTCTTTCTCTTGAATAATCTAGCAAAGGATTTTGGCTAGATTTTCTTCCCTTGTTGAGAAGGGTTTCCCGGGATACTTCTTGTGTTCTTGTGCATGGTGTTTCTTCTTGTGATATTGGTTGCTGCAACATTATTGGTTATGGTTAAATGCTAAAATGGAATGAAATTTATGATTAACCTTGCTTATGGAAAAATCAACAGAACCTTCAATAGCATATCAACTAGAAGAATTGAGCAATGAAAATCTTGGAAGTTTTCCAATGTTATTTTCATGAAGTACTAAATTTACCCTCAATAGAAAATATGAATAAAAGGAAGGAGGAAGGATTTTACAACATGATTTGATGTAAGTACTACAAAATACTACTAAATTATTGTATAATATAAACCCAATGAGAAATTTCCAAGAGAATGAAAAAATTTAGAAGAGGACTTAACAAACAACAAATGAAAGGACCAATTCAATATTATTTCTAAGGGACAAAGTTGAAGTTGCTTTCTGCACAGTCGAAGGACTATGAATAATATATTAAATTGGTTGAAGAATAGAAATTTAATTAATTGGTATCAATCAATGGTATTCTTGTGAAATATCAGAATATCAATGAGAATAAATAAACAGATCAAGAATATTACTAAGATTCACACCCTTGTCCTTTAAGACAAAGGAGAAGACAGTAAAACCCTATGAAATAGAAAAAACTCAGGGGGAGTGTTTAATTTGGTCATCAAATGAGGAAGTCACTGGATTAGGTTTAAAAGACTTGATCACTACAAAAAATTGGTATCAATAAGACTAACTATTTGAACACAAAATCCCAAGAGATTGAAATAAAAAATGGCACATTCATAGGGGGAGAAAGAAGTAAAAGTTTAACTCTCTATCATTGATGTCAAAGAGGGAGAAAAATAGTAAAATAAATTCAGTATCAGTATTTGGTTCAATCCTCCAACCTAAAAATGAGATCAATGATAGGGGGAACAAAAGTATTTGTTTTACAGATATGTTTCCCTCAATGCCAAAGGGGGAGATTGTATGCATTAATGATTGTGTGATGTCATTGATGGAAACATGAGTCAAACATGTACAATAAATAGAGAAAAAGGAAGATCAACTTGGGGTACAAGTATATCACCTTGGGGTAGAAGCAATTCTTGATCACTGTTGATCACAATAGGATAAAAAATGATCCTATGTTTCTAAATCTCAAGAGAGGTATCATGCATAGAATCCACATACATAAGGAGGAATGAAGCACAAGGAATTAAGAGCTCGGGAGGGTTAGCGAATAAATATCAGTGCATAAAATAATGCACAAACTTTAATCGAAGCCCAGAAGAGATGGTGCATTTGAAGTAACACAAGAGACAGAGTTATGTGAATGAATAAATCCATTTATAAAGGATCGAGTTAAAGGAGTTGTTCATTCTTAGTTTGGGAAAATATAGGATCGTTAGACCAAGGTGAAGTTAGAGACTGGGAAGGATTAAATTTCAACCGTCAGATCTTGAGAAGTAGCATTATGGACAGTTGGATCAAGCCAAAATCATAGATCAAGATAGATTAAATAAGGGCCATCAGATCTGGGAAATGCATGGTGACCATTGGATGAGGATAGGTGGGTCCAATAGTGGTCAACTCTGGTCCTGACCACTTCGACGAAAAGGAGTCTAAAACATGTAAATTTACCCAAAGGCTAAAACCCTAAAGTCACAAACTCTTGTCGACTGTCAGATCAAAGGAAGAGAAGGGAAATATCATCAACAGTTGATTTGGAATGAATATTGAAACCATTAGATTTCTCTAAAAGGAAGAAGGTAAACTTTGGCATTGACCTACTCAGGCGATAAGAAGCTCATATAAACAAGAAATTCCAAACTTCGGAGCCCCGGAGTTAACAGAAGTTGTCGATCAAGACAAGAAAATATCTACAGTGATAGATCTATTCGGCACTTTGGTAATGATCAAAGGATGGTTTAAAAGTTCCAAAACTCTTGAAGCCATGAAGTACCTAATCCACAAAGTGTAAATCCATGATCTAGGAGGGAAACATGTGGAAGAAGAAAAATATGACACGTGACCCAATCAACTAGTGACAAGTGTCAAGGTATAGTTGGCACATTAGGTATACGAAAGTCACGAATCAAGGTGATATGTGGCATCCACTTAGCTAGTGCCACATCAACAGTGACATCAGCAATCCATGTCACTCTGGGACTACATCCTCCAGGGATGTCCAACTTCTCCTACCAACAAATATACCCGAAGCGCCGAAGGCCGAAGTCATGAATTAACATTTTTTCATTGATTTAAGATCCTATGGAATATTTCTTGACCATCTGATCAAGTACAGTGGAAGGATAGAGTAAGCGTGAATCATGAAGTAACGCTAACCATTGATCTACTACGAAATAGTTCTCGACCGTTGATCAAGCATAGTGGAAGGATAGAGTAAGCAGAGGTGTTAACCGATAACAAGAGGTCAGCACAACTTTATGACTTATTCGGTAAGTAATCACTCTAGATGGATTGAACTACATCAGATTTCAAGCAGCCCAGAGTCCTAGATTCATGAATAACCGAATACCCAGAGAGTGAGAGCTCTGTTGTTCTTAAGTATATGGTCGTAGATGTTCGACATGTGAAGGTTATCAAGCGGGGAGTGATGATACACCCTGTTGGAGCCACCTTTGTTTTTCCAGCCCATCACAAATTTCATTCTTAATGCTCGAAATCGAAAGATGGTTTTTGTATTTTCCCTCTGTGGTTTCAAAATCTCTGAAGCTTTATCACATGAGCAGTAATGATTATTGTACTCTCGACGCGAGTCCTACCTTTCGTAAAAATGTTTCCTCTTTCGTTCTACCTCAGGATCTCGTAGGTCGGATGTTATAAATCACATAGTTCACACATCCTGAGCTACAAAACGACGAAATCGTTTTAAATTTTCACTCAAGGCAGTAACGAGAGTAAATTTTTCCCTAAACCATGATTAAACGTCATCGTGTTTTCGCACCTCGGCGTTCACCAAACCCAAAAGTCTATTGTCGTAGCCCCGATAGTCAAAAACACGAAGTCCTTATTTTAGTAACCTGTGTCAAGGTTAAAAGTAAAAGCTAAACCATGGTAACATTCTATCGAAAATTCACCACTCAACATTTTCTTTTTTAAAAGTTATGTTGTCTAAGCCCCGACTCGTGAAATCACAATAAGGATATGATCATAATTAATAAATCACATGATCTGAGTTTATCTTCCCTTTTAATTAAGTTGTATTATCACGATCTCGTGGTTTCGCAGCTCGACATGCAAACTTACCTTCGAAGCTCCGAATCACGATACGACGAATATAAATAATTATGAAATTAATTAAGCTCCTAATCATAATTACATTTTTATTAATCAAAATCAATCATCGCAATTTCGGGGGTTAGAGGTTCAAAAGGTTAAAGAAAAATTCTCGATACAACGAGTGGCGAAAGATTAATTAACATTGGTAAAACCCAATTAATTAAGATAAATCAATATATATCCCATGTTTTGATGCTTGCACGATTTACGAGGTATCCTTATTCCTTCCATACGCCAACTGACATTTCAAACTGCCAAAATTTATGACATTAATGAGGAAATAGGGCAAATCAATGAATAAAGATCGGATTTTTTTGGCTAAATTTATTTCTAAACGTAAGTTGACAAACCTGTTCTGAAAGGTACCGAGTTTTCGAATATATATAAGAGTTGTTATGCATTATAAAAAATTCATTTTCTACATTATGCAGAGCACATTTTCTTGATGAGCTGACTTTTGTATGTATACATATTTTTATCGCAGAAGAGCTAAACCAGGATCTCCCGTCATGGCCCCGCGAAAAGTATCCAAAGCCAGTGTTGAGGTTTCGAGACAAGGCTCGGACAACGTTGTTGATACTTCACCTCGAAGTGTCGACTCTGTCCCGAACTGGTCTTTCTTTTTCGATGTTCTGCAGGCTAAATTGATGGATTATTCCGAAGATTCCAGCGACAATGAAAAAGATGATATAACCACCAAGTATAAGATCGTCATCTAGTCCGGAATGCACAAAGTAGCAGCCAGGCCATGACTACTACCATATTATGATTTGGTCTGATGGGCATTAGACCATGTGGACATACCAACCAGAACCATCATGAATGAGCAGAAGGTCATCGTCGGGACTTTCAAGCCTGAACATCTGCAAGCCATGTATAAGTTGTCCACGGTGTCCGATTTTACATATGGTGCCCAATTCTTAGACGAATTCAAACAGAAAGAATGTGTGTAGTAAGATAAAACCATGTCTAGCTTAATAAAAGATTGGGTTTTGCGCTCTACGAAGTTCAGGGTAGACAGTCATGGTATATATTCAATAGCTTCTTTAGAACCACAGTACAAGTATGTAGCTATGATGACATGCAGATTATACGGGAGAGAGGACACCTCATATTTCTTTCTTCCATGGGTGCCTCTAATGTTTCGAGTTGCCGAAGGTTGTTCTTTCAACCGGGAGAAAATGTTGTCTGATAGATTGACCAGTCGGGTCACAGAGTATCGGGCACAGAAAGAGAGCGGAAAGGTGTCTTCATTTTTCATGTTTGCATACATTATGGACGCCGTGTGTTTTTTAACACCATTTCCCTTAATGAGATGGAGTTGGACTCCAGTAGAAGGCGAGCCTATCCATGTTTATCATGCGAAATTGTGGGAAAACAAAATGGAAAATTTCGTATATGAAATCTTCAATTGGGTGATGTGTAAATTCTAACCTTGTACAATATCTACTGCAAACTGATATTTAGAAAAGAACAGAAAAGATACAATGGAAAATACAAACATTACACAGAGATTTTTCACCTGGAAACCCAAACTGGGAAAACCAGCATATATTATATCCATACATTGTGTTACATTGTTTACAATACAATATACATATAGGAGCCAGCAGCATCCAAAACCCTAACCCAATGACCTGGATTAGTCCAAAACACTAATTCCTTAACCAAAAATAGAAAACCATTGGCAAAAAACTATGTGCCAAAAAACCACATAATATCATGTGGTCCCGGAAATATGTCGCCCCGATAATATGTCGTCCCGGAAATATGTTGTCCCAAAAAAAAAAANNNNGCGGGGGGCTCCGCCCAATGGCCTGGATTAGTCCAAAACCCTAATTCCTTAACCGGAAATAGAAAACCATCGGCAAAAAACCATGTGCCAAGAAACCACCTAATATCATGTGGTCCCGGAAATATGTCGCCCCGGTAATATGTCGTCCTGGAAATATGTCATCCCAAAAAAAAAAAAAAATCTGGGGCGCTGGCCTCGAACCCTTGTGCGGGGGGCTCCACCCCCCTACACCCCCCAAGGGGGGGCCTAGCGGTGACCCCTCTAACCCCCTTCTGTGCCCGACACAGACACTCAGACACTACTACTCGTGCAAAGAATATAACACATACCCAACATTCTCCCACTTGTTGTTTTCTTTGCACACAGGGGGTTACAGGGTTACATAGTCAACAATCGAGGGCAGCAATGCCCATGGATCCTCTACACCAAGAGA
>ML779241.1:148291-161829 GCA_009831015.1 Picea engelmannii | reverse complement strand
TCTCCATCTCTCATCCTCAAGTTATACAGCTTCTTTCTCAGGAATAGTTTATTTACCAGGGACTTAGACTGATACAACTTCCCCAACTTTTCCCATAAATATTTGGTTGTAGCTTCCTCTGACACATTCAGTAATACTGAATCAGAGAGACACAGTCGAATTTTTCTCTTTGCCTTCCGATCCATCTTTTTCCAGTCATCTGCAGAAGTTCCTGTAGGTTTTGTACATGGATCTACCACGATCCATTGATCTCTTTCCACCAAAAGATCTTCCATATTGAGCTTCCACGGCTCAAATCTTTTCCCATTAAACTTCTCGATCTCCATCTTCGAATTGCTTGCCATTTCTTTTCACCTGAAAAACAATACCGCAAATCTCCCACTGTAACAAGGCTTATCACAGTCCCAAGCCAAACCCTTGATGACAAAGGCATCCCCCTGAAGCCAATAAAGCTCTGATACCAAATGTAAATTCTAACCTTGTACAATATCTATTGCAAACTGATATTTAGAAAAGAACAGAAAAGATACAATGGCAAATACAAACATTACACAGAGATTTTTCACCTAGAAACCCAAACCCGAAAAACCAACATATATTATATTCATACATTGTGTTACATTGTTTACAATACAATATACATATAGGAGCCAGTGGCATCCAAAACCCTAACCCAATGACCTGGATTAGTCCAAAACCCTAATTCCTTAACCGGAAATAGAAAACCATCGGCAAAAAACCATGTGCCGAAAAACCACCTAATATCATGTGGTCCCGGAAATATGTCGCCTCGATAATATGTCGTCCCGAAAATATGTCGTCCCGGCGGAAATATGTCATCCCGAAAAAATATATATATTTCAGGGGCGCTGCCCCCAAACCCCCGCACGGGGGGCTCCACCCCCCTCTAACCCCCCTGCGCACCCGGTGCAGACGCTCAGACACTACTACTCATGCAAATAATATAACACATACCCAACATGATGGTGCCCCTGCATGTCACTATTTTCGGTAACCCACCACCTAGGATCTCAGACAGTATAGTGACAAATCTAAGCAGTATAGCCGACTGGTATGTAGAAGCCTAATTTTCGTATTCCAGATTTTTTGGGGCTTCTGTTCCCCCGCATGCATTGCCATTGTTCATTCCAAACAAGTTGTCTTGTCGTGAGGTTTCTAGACAAACAGTAATTGGTGGTATAAGCAAGGAGCTTAAGGGATACTCAAAAAAGGTATGGCCACCTTTTCCTGTTCATTTAAATTCATATTCTTTATTAGATTTCGGGCATGCCAAAGCTGAGGCAACAGCCTTGGAAGACCTAAATTTGTTCCTCATTGAATACAAGAAGCACGATCCGCAAAGGGTCGTGAGCAATCATTTGGCCAGTTGCGGGCTCAAGAGATTTGAGCACGAGAATTCACCCTCGGATGACATTTTTTGAGGCGCAAGGTCTTATGCCGAGATTCTAGCTCAGATACAAACCTTGGCACCCGAGGAGAGAGCCAATGTTCTGAATTTCCAAGAAAATTGACACAGTTATCTTCCCGTAGTGTTGCGGGGTGAGAGTCTAAGTGCGGCGGAGGTGAAACAAAAAGATGTCGAAGGCTCTAAGGATGCGACTCCCGATCAGGAAAAACACCAGGACGAGGGAGAGAAAACTAAGAATTCGAAAGCAGAGATTAAGACTCCCGACCCGCCGAAGAACCAGAGTCCAGTTACTACTCTGGGAAAATCAATAAAGCAGATCAAAGAACCTATCACATCAGTTACTCCCTTGCAGTCAACTTAGGGAAATATTGACGCAGGGTGGATCTTCAATGAAGAGTTGAGGCCTATAAGGGTAGAAGAGCTCCCTATAAATGAGTTCTTATTTGATAAGAAGAGAAAGGAAGTGGTAAAGAGGGAATTCTATCAGGAAGGAGAGTCAACAGCCAAGAAATACAAAGTCATAATTGATGGGAAGGACAAGAAGAATGAACAATTCGTGACTAAAATAGCAGGGACATTAGGAGCATATGCCTCGGCGAATCAACTTTCAGTCGGGTTTTTGAAAAACCAGCTTAAACAAAAAAATCACCTCATCAAGACCCTTGAAGCCAGACTAGCCACAGCAACAGAGACTTACAAAGACTAGGCGAGCGTAGGAATAGAGTAGGCCAGGTTGGCCGATAAAAATGAGATAGAGCTACTCAAGACTAAGCTCGAGCAAGCATAGTTGGTGGTCTGGGATGGTCATATGCAAGTGAGCCAGCAAAAGGATTTGATCGAACACCTATAGGCTAGGGTGGAGATTTTCGAAAGCAAAGTGATAAATATCGGGATGTTCCAATCCCAAGCAATGGAGATTCGGAGCAGAGTGTCTGCGGCCCAACAAAATTTACTCACCAAGGTAGAAGCGATCCAGGAAAACTGTTTGCTGGTCAACCAGGTTTCGGAGAACTTATCTGCTAGAGAAAGGGAAGCTGGAGCAACACGGGTCACCTTCCAAGAGGCTGTGATAGCCACAAACAATAGGTATTCGGGAAGTACTCCCAGGTTCACCATTTTGGAGCAAACCAGAGGAAACATTCTATTAAAAGAATGGGAGCACAGCATCGTGGAAGGCAAGCTGCAAGCCAAAAAGGTAACGAATTCCTTAGATGAGGCCTTTAGTTCTGTAGATGGAAATCTGCTAAGCATTGATAGCAAGGGTAATGCCAAGGCATTGATTCAAATGAATATGGAAAAAATCTTTCTTGATCTAAAGGAAAAAGAGGAAAGAGATTCGGCCAAGATCTCCCAAGTGACTATGGCAGACATAGTCCAAATAGACAAATATATGATTAAACCAAGCGCGCAATTATGCGCTATCAACATCATAGACAGACATATGGAAGACAAGCTGCCACAATTAGCCCGAGACTGTTACTCTTTTGAAGCCAACTGTAAATCAGAACTGTCGAGACCAATATCTCAGTTGGTTGAAAGATGTGTCACCTGTACCGAGCACATGCGAGGACAAACTTCTGGCACCAAGTGAAGACAGAGAAGAATAAATGGAGCAATTTCTCTCCTCCCTGTCATAACCAAAATTTTTGTAATGATTGATATTCTATCTTATTGTAAAACTGTATAAATATACCATAGAAAGAAAGAACCAGGGGTCTTGGACCTTTTTGTGTCGATTGTAACAGAATTTTTACATTTTGAGAGTTAATACAAAGCAAATCTGAAGATTCTCAATTCTATCACGACTGTGTTATGAGTTTGTTTTCTTGTATCTCATATTTCATTCCATTTCATATTCATAACTGATGAATGCTTCGTTATAATTTAGTATGACCACTACTATAACGAATGAATTTTGGTTTTCTATAATTGTTTATTGTTTTTCCTCTGTACCAACTATCAGCAGGTGTAAGACCAGTCAACACTTTCAAAATTCTATATATATTTTATGCTTCATCGGGTTATTTCCTTACATTTTTCCTCTTCTGTTTATATGTGAGATTCTCCCTTGATAAGAGCCTTATTCGATAAACAGCTAAATGTTTGTCTCCCACCTCATACATTTTATTAAGATATAACTCAGTTACATGAAAGAGCCTTTGATTTGCACCCCATTTTATTTCCGAAACCATAAATTCTCTTTTATACGACCGAATTGAGACAACACTTAATTTCCCTCTAAAGTTTTTTACTTCACTGTTCCTCCATGACTGTCCCTGTACCAACACAGCCCAATATTGAACCTGGATTATCAAATCAAACGCACATTGCCTTAAATCTTTTCAATACTATTCTTAAAACAGCTACTACCCGGGTTGAACTTGAACGTTCATGGGAAGCAATTGAACAGGATATAACCATCCAAGAACAGTTGGAAGATAGACAACACCAACGTAGAAATCTTCCCTAGTTTCCTTTGCTGAAGGTTGACATTTCTCTCTTCTCCACCCTTTACCCACTTTTGGATGCCTAGACATTGTACTTCTTAGCATTAAGTACAGACTTTGGAACAACACACACTTCAATGAAATGTTCTCTGAAAGCGTTGGAAGAATGCAAAGGCTGGAGTCCCAAAACACTGAATTCCCGAAGTGAACAAGAATCGTCCACTCAAATGTAGATTAAGTCATGATTTTCAATTTGTTCGAAGCCTCTGGATAAGGCAATATCTTCCATCCAACTAAATATTAAATATTGACCGTCCTATATATTAGTGAATACAGTATACTCACTTCGACGAAATGTAATCCAAGAGGATTGAATGACTGCAAACGTTGGAAGTCCTGAAGGATTAAGTACCAGAGAACCTGGTTCCAACACTAGTCATGTGATAAGGTAAAGAAGCTAAATGGAATAGAAATAAATAATCCCTCATACGCTTGAATATGGTCCCACGTAGAAGAATATGGGTAGAAGAAGAAAGCTCTAGGAACAATGCTTAAATGGATAAGCTCGTGGTTTTGAGCCCATGGCCATTTGAACATTGGGTTGAAGGAAGCACCTCATACAAAATTCATTTATGTAAACAACTTAATGCCTACAAAGTAATTTGAGAGATATTAACACCATAACAATATAGAGAGCAAGTAAAAGCTCGAATATAATCTATTGGAAAACTTGGGAACGTAGTAGAAGCATGGGAATACTATAATGAGTCGATTCATATATGTGATCAACTCATGTAGATGAAATTCGAATCAAGATTAATATTATAATTAAGGGGAAGATTATCTATGTTAAATTAAATAAATATATGCAATGGTTCATGTCAAAAAACATAATGGTTCAATCCTATACCTATTGAAATACTATATAAACCAGAAGTAGTGGTGAATCTTAGTGTGTCTTGGTGGATTATATATATATAATTTATTGAATGGAAGTTCATTCTGTCAGGTCGGTGCATGTTTACAAGTTGAGTCTTGTTATGAGGGTTGGATTCCTAATTTCTTAGTTGGATATGAGAAATACAATTTGGGTCTTGTATCAGAGAGTTGGATCTCTCGTATTCAGTTGACGTTGAAGATATTAAAGGGTTGGTTTGGTTTTATTTGTATTCATTCAAGTTAAATAAATAAAAGAAAGATATTGTATCTACTTCATATAGTTTGTGTTACACATGTTTGTGAATAATAAATTGAGATGCATATATCTTATTCAATTAATTCATTTAATCTATGAAAGTGTGAAAAGCATTCAAAAGTTTCAGACACTGATTCACCCCTCCCCCCTCCCTCTCAGTGTTAGTGTGTGTTTCAACAGAAGCTTCCAAGGAGAGGAAGAAAGAAGTGGAATGGGGGATGGGGGGGTGTAAGGATAATAATAAGATAGCCATTACAAATAAGTGCAAGGATCCCAACAACCATTGTAACCATTTAAATATTGATGGTCACACTCAGGAAAATTTCTAGAAACTACATCTAGAGTTGAACCCGAAGAACTGTAAGAAGGATGCAAAGAAAAAGAATCTTCTAGCCACATATTTGAGAATTAAGATAAAAATATACTCCTATGTGGATGAGAATATTTTTTTCATATTAGTGTATAAGGAGGTGAATATGAGTATCCTTCATCACCAGGAAGAGAAGGATATGACCAAACTCTTCCACATTAATATCTAGGTCAAGAAGACCAAGAAAGATGTTATGATCGAATATGTTTCACAATCTAATCTCATATCAATGGATTTGGTTGGAAATATTAGATTGGAGGTTCATGATCATCCTATCACATATCCATTAGGATGGGTAAACAAGGATGCATAGATCAAGGTAACAAAATAGTGTAAGATTAAATTTTTTGTAAGTGTTGATTTTATTGATGAAGTGGAATTGGAAGTAGTACCCCTTGACATATGTGGACTAGTGTTTGGAAGTCAATACATGTATATGAGGGATGCGATATTCATGCAAAGAGTCAACCAATACTGATTATTAAAGGATGGGAAGTCCTACATCATCAATGTCCACAAAGGCAAGTCAAACATCTCACTGGTAAGTACCAACCAAGCTAAGAAGTTGATTAGTTCCAGTACGAAATATGTTTTACGTTTCTTAAGAGAAAATTATATTGAGGATGAATCGATAACAGTAAAGGCATCCCTGGAGGGGTGTATTAAAGAGAAAAATTATGAGTTGGAGGAGTTTATATAGGCATACAAAGGAGTGTTGCAGGAGACTAAAAATATACCACCTAGGAGGGAAGTGGACCATGAAATATAGTTATTTCTAGACTCCGCATTACCAAATATTGGGCTATATAGATAATCTATTATGGAAGCAAATGATGTGAAGAAGTAGTTGCAGTAGTTGTTAGAGAAGCGTGTGATTCAACCATGCACCTCACCTTCTAGGTCATATATCGTAATTGTAACAAATAAGGATGGGACTTGGTGAATGTGTATTAAATACAATTCATCAAACAAGATTACACTAAAAAATAGGTACCCTCTCCCAAGGATTGATCATTTGTTAAATAAATTGCAGGATGAAAAATACCTCACCAAGTTGGATCTAAAATCGAGATACTAGTAGGTATGAGTCAAGGAATAATACACATGGAATACTTCCTTCAAGACAAGGAAAGGTTTGTATGAATGGTTTGTTGTGCCATTTTGTTTATGTAATGTACTAGATACATTTATGAGACTGATGAATGATTTTTCACACCCATATCTATATTCATTTGTTATAGTCTATTTGGATGATATGCTAGTTTATAGTTCTACCTAGGAGGAGCACATCTCACATCTCATGAAAGTGGTAGAGACTCTAAATAAGTACCAATTGTTGGATAATCTCAAGAAACGTGAGTTTTCTTAGTAGTCTTTGGTGTATTTCAGGTATGTGATCAATGGAGGGGAGCTCAAGATTGATCCTAAAAATATGAAGGCCATATTGAAATGTCTAATTCCTACAAATTTCATTGAAGTTAGGAGCTTTGTTGGGGCATCACAATACTTCCATAAATTCATAACTTCATTTTCGACAATAGATCCACCACTCCAGACCATAATAATGAGTGGTAAGATTTTCCAGTGGGGAAAGAGTCAACAAAAGGATTTTCATGGGATGAAAAGAAATATTAGTCAAGAACCACTTCCCGCATTACCAAACTTTCAAAATCCTTTCGAAGTAGAGAAACATGCAAGTGGGTATGTAAGACACCCAACCCCCTAAGTACCGTTTTAAGAGATGGTGTATTAAATTTTTTTTTTCTCAACCATATTAAATCTTCTTCTCGATGGAACCATCATATTCAGATCATCAAGAACTTTCTGACGGCTTTCAGCATGCTCAAAACCGAGTTTTGGATCAAATTTTATGGCCTTCCAAAGTTTTAGACCTACATTGTCAAAGTCCACCACACTTTCACGTGATAGCCATGTGGCTCCATGTCACATGTGTCCTATTTCAATGCTATGATGTGTCATAACAAGTCACCTCCTAGTGTCAATGTGTCTACTAGCATGGTCATTATTGTGGTACCTACTACTTGGCCTACTAAACTTTCAAATTGTCGGGTCCCCGACCCCTTTCCGCTCTTGACCAATACTTAACACTTATGGTCTAATGTATTCCAATATACTAGGAAACTAGGATG
This sequence comes from Picea engelmannii, assembly GCA_009831015.1. Classification (NCBI taxonomy): domain Eukaryota; kingdom Viridiplantae; phylum Streptophyta; class Pinopsida; order Pinales; family Pinaceae; genus Picea; species Picea engelmannii. The sequence continues at coordinate 154,238 of ML779241.1, read as the reverse complement.
TCGACCCACCGGGGTGTCCTCCCACCGACATGCCAGAATATTGGTCCTCTGGGAAACCAAAAATCAAACTACTTCGCAATTCCAATGACCAATCTCGGGCCTAGCTGGCACCTTGAATATGTGGAGTTGTCTTGTACCACCACGTGGTGTGACACATGGCCCTATATATTCCTAACACATCTATGATACGTTTCACCCATAACAAATCATGGCGTGCATCCTTGAGAGATAAATCACCCCGACACATGGCACGTCCTCCTCTTGAAACATGAACCTTCCACATGGACTTTCCACCATGATTGGTTTGGTTACATCATCTGACATCACCCTAATGTCATTATTCTTTACTTGTGGGATTACAGAGGAAGGAATGGAACCCTTCCAAGAACCTTGGCCCACTAAGAAACTAGGCCATCAGGCCACCGTCCCCTCGAATGTTTTCTCCAATGGTCGTACCTCTGATATCCTGATCCCCAACACCTAGAACCTTTCCCAGGCCAGAAATGTGCCCAACCAACCCACTAACCATTGGGGAAGACTCAAATTTGTCCAAAACTATTATGTGGATTCTATACTCCAGTACCCTAGGTGTCAACTCCCTCCTGATATTGAAAAGGTTGATAGTCAAGATCACTCAACTCTCAGATCCAACAACTAGGATTTATTTGCACCAAAATCACTTATATTTTCCCAACGGTCCCACACTAGACACGTAGACTTGATGTGGCATGATTTTGGAATGACACATTATAACATGAACTAACTAGGATGATGTGGCATTAACACGTGGCTAATGATGTGTCACGACATGTGGCATGATGCATGTGTAATGGCAGCATCATGTCTTCCATATGGCATGGATTTGTCTGTAAAGAATTTGGATCTACTTGGAACATGTCACCACCCACATGTGTCATATAGACTGACATGGATGTACTCATCATCCATGAATACTCGGCCCGTCCATTAGGGTGTTTACACCTATCCATTACTCATTTTTGTTACCACATCATGTGATGTCATCATGATGTCATAATCCTCCACTCCAACTTACAAGGGGAGGTTAGAACCTTTCCCTATAAGGACACTAGGCAATTGATTCACCGACCTTCCTTTGCACCTCAAACTTTCCTACCAAAGTCTCGATACCCGATATCTTAGGGAATTGGCCCATATCTTATACCAGGGTATTGAGCCCCAAAATTTTCCAAAACATAGTATAGGCATGGTAGCCTTCCAAGATCCAATATACCCAATACTCACAATGCTAGACTCCACCTGATATTATATATGAGATCAATGGCTAAGATCTCTCAGACCATAGATCTAATGGTTAAGGTTAAAGGCACCTATTCAAATGTTTTATCCTAACATCGCTCATGCACCCACTCCATCAATTAATCAAACACTACCAATTTCCACTCTCTTGATACCATGTCCTCCAGGCTGGTACAACACATCATCATGACATAATTTTCTCTTATTGACAAGGAAAAAGTGGGTGGAACCACCTGTGGGAACCTTTAACTATCAGGTATCAATTTTCGATCATTTGACAAGGCCTACACCATAGGATATCCCGATACTATGGAGCCCAACATCTTAATTATTTGATGTCTTCTCTTGGCTCCCATATGTCTGGTATGATCGGATGACTATGAATTGAATCCTTCATTGAGCCAATGTCTCTTGAGTCTGGATAGTTATCACACGAATTTGAGTGGGATTATGGTTTAAGTTTTGGCTTAGAACTCTCATGTCTCTTCTTCTAGTTCTATCTATAAGGGTCTCGAAAGACAAGGAATAAACTTGGGACTTCTCTACCCCATCGTCTCTTTCAAACTTGATCTACTAGAGTTTGTCATTACTTATCTCAGTTCATGAGCCTTTGACGAAGACTCCAAGACCTAAAAACCTTCCTTTCCTGAAATAAGGAATAATAAGGCTTTATAATTACTTTACTACCCCTTTTACCCTTTTAGGGAGAATTCAACACTACATCGCCCTTGGGATTTGTCATTTGATTCATATGGATATGGTTTCCTTTTTCTGGGAACCAAGTTACTACATCATAGGTTCATTTTTTGTATCTCAAAACATTACAGGATTCTCATAATCAATTGTTCAAGGCATGCACCATTATGTCCATCCTACAGTCAGTAAAATGCAAGGATTTTCCAATGAAATAAGCATAATTACTATGAATTCCTCACAAGTTACAACCATTCAGTTCATTTGCAGAAATGCACATTTAAGAGAAAGTATATACAACAATCATTCTTTTCACTCTACTCACAAAGAATACAAATATGTATCAGTTTTGTGAAGAATTTAACCAACCAATTGACTATGGGTGTACGCATTTCCACCCAACCACCGGCTCAGATGCACTAAATATCTGCAATTTGAACCTCCCTCGTGCCAAGCCATGATACCAATAGGGATATCTCTCTCTAGTTCTCAAGGAGATTGGTAAATGAGGGTTACACCACTCTTAGTAAAAATATCCTTTCACCCATGTAGCCTAGGCCTAATCAAGGTTTATCAGATGCCCTCCAAGCATCAAGCTCACAACCTATTTCTTAGGTTGGGTTCCTAGATTCTCCTCTAGGTCCTACAACAAAACTCTTCCTCTATGATTCACATCTCTCTACCCATTTGTGGGATCACTCCCCCCTTTTTGTGTGTCTAACCCAACATTTAATCATCCCCTAAAGGCTCTCCCTTGCACGCATTCCCCACACAGGAAGATTATGTACCATCCTCTTCCTTCTGTCAGAAGGAACCCACGGGGTCAAACTGGGGTTGCAGATAATGATACTCTATTGTACTTTTGGTTGGAACCTTTTGTCGTCCTCACCTAATCTCCCATAGTCAAATTCATTTGGGGTGGTTGGTTGTTCAACTACCATCCTCATTCATTAAATGATTTACCTTGAAATCTGGAAAAAAGGGAAATAACTTATTATTTCCAAATCAAATATTTTAGCAAGGAGGATTGGTTCATCTTAGGATGATGAACCCCCCCCCCCCCCCCTTTCTAGTTTTCCTCATTCTTTCCTCTAGTTGTATCATGGAAATCACTTTTTAAGGATTCACCCCACAGTCAACTAGTTGGCATAAGTAATAATATAATTTACATTTAAAAACTAGGGAAAACAAGGGTAGTACAATCCCCTCCCCCCTTAAAGGAACATTGTCCTCAGTGTTCTTTTCATCTCAACAACACCAAGCATGTTTTCATTTTTCAGTTGCTTTAACAATATTCTCCTCTTGTTTCTCATTCCTACAACAATTTCAAATAGAAAACATATTAATCCCAAATTTTGTTGTTCATAGTTCAAGAGGAAAATTCACACATCAGCACAATACTTATCTATGCAATTCATGGATCTGCATCCATATGGATATCACATTTACTTGGATCACTATTTTCCCTGACATACCCATTGTGCTCATGATTTTAATCAACAGATTAGAAAAGTGATTGAAGTCTCCTCTTCCTTGTAGTCACTCACCTTCTAGGCTTAGGCTTAGGCAACCCCTTCTCTACTATACAATCCTTCGGGCATTCTATCTTGTCTGCCAAGGATTTCTCACACAAAAATAGCTTCAGAGACTTCACTGAGTCTTATATCCAATGTGTCCCTCTAAATTTATCTTGTCGAGGCGTCCCTCCAGCCCGTGTTACCACAACATGACGTTCTTTATGGTAATCATGGCATATGACATGGTTCTCATGTGCCAACAGTATCCATTTCCATGTTTTCCAACTTGATAAGCATCATCTATCCCTTGATGAAAGATCTATAATTTTACCTATATCACATGCATGCAATGAATTCATGAGATACTATCATCAACTTCAATAAAGATTTTTAAAACTGTTACCTACAGATTTTAAATTTTACATTTCCATTTTTTTATTTTTCCCACATAGGAATCAAATTTATAAGTATGACATTTTCCTTCAAATAACAGTTTGGCTTGGCAAGTATTGGTCTTCCTTGTGGGCTTAATTTTTATACCATATCCAAGACCCTCCTTCCCATAATTCCATATTTATTAAGCCAAACAAATTGTTATCTCTCATGCACATTATATTTTCATTACACACTTGCATTGGATTCCAAACAATTTCAAAACTGTGCATACTTACAATCAAATCATTTTCATATATTCAATAAAATAAAAGGAATTACCATTCCTCACACATACATCATTTGAATATACCAACCCTTTCAAAACAAAATCAATTCATCAAATAAAGTTAATCAATGTGTCAATGTCCATGTCCACATTCACACACAATGTACCCTTGCATTGACTTCAGAATATTACTTTTCATGTTAGGCACTCTTTCTAAGGTGTGTTGGGAATTCAACCAACTCTTGACCACATGCCTGTTTATTATTACAGTAGGACGATGTCTCCTTCCTGGAGCTGATCATGACCTCAAATCAACATACATTTTATGAAACTAAAATTGCATATGAATGCATTCAAGCATTTTTTCTTTATTGTTAATCAGGGTGCCAAATCATATATATATATATATATATAATATTTAATATAATAACAATATATTATATAATAAAAATTTCCTAAATTTGAATGTTGATTTTTGTGTAAAGCATACTTAACACAAGTTATAAATTCTATAGAAAATACCATGCATAGTACATGTTACAAATTCTATAACAGATGGAGGTTGAAACTTGCAAGTTTCATGCATAGCACATTGCATAAGTTACAAATATTATAACACAAGATGTGCAATTTACAATTTCGGTTCTTTGGAAATTAGACCAGTATGAAAAGTGAAGGTTGAGAGGGAAGAAAAGATCAAGGATTCAAAACCTGCATGCAACTATCTAGAGAGGTAAGACTCATTAATATTAAATTGCAATTGCAATTATGGAAATTGTCTTCATTTGGAAGCTAGAAAACACCTTCTTGCACACTTATTTTCTCATTATATTTGGTATTTTAGAATCCACAATTAAATACCTTCCCACCTGTGTTTTTAATGTCTACCAGAATCTTAATAATAACAATAAACATGGGTGTTTCCGACCTCTCAAAAGCTCTATTTTATTTCATTTTTTTTTTTATGTCTGGCGGAATCAGCAACTAGTTGGGCACGTGATCGCGTTACACGTGGCCGTGTTATCCAACTTCTACCACTATAACCTCTAGGTGTGCTCACGATGCCCCTTACACGGAACACATTGTAAGTTGGGGGGAATTGAACTCAAAACCTCATGGAACTTCATTTTCATGGCACTTGCGAATTGAGCTGCCCCCCCAGGGGCCTATTTTATTTCATTTTAGAAAAAAACAATAATTTCTATTTAAAAAGGCAAAGACAAAATAATTCAATAATATTTATTATTTCATTATATTAATAACGATAATTACTTCAAATTTTGCAATCCATAACTTTTATTATTATTTTTACAACAACCATTAGTAACTATTTTTTTCCTTTTCTTGTAGGGTGTAGCTATCTTAGCATCATTGCATGCATATTGTTGGAATTACTTCACACACACCTAGGATTTAATTTTCCTAAGGTTATTCCTTATTTATTAGTCATAATTAGTCATTATACAATCTCCTATACTTTAGGGGAGAATATTCCACTTGGAGAATATTCTCTTTCAGTTAACACTTCAGTTTCACTAGTTGAGTTGATTTTAGATGTTGCATTGGTTTTGTCACCATGCAACATTGAGATCATCACCAACTCACTATTCTTTATTCAGTTAGTTAACTAAAGACTAGTTAACTAGTTAACTCAGCTAGGTGGCAGTTCACTCCCGTAACTGCCTGAGAGACTAGACTAGGTGGAGTTTTATTCTTGTAACTGTTGGTGTGTGTTCAGATAAATCTAGACCACCACTATGGCTCATTATTTACTTATATATATATATATATAGATAGA
>ML779241.1:121121-142902 GCA_009831015.1 Picea engelmannii | reverse complement strand
AACAGAATGATGTATACTATCCATTCATGGGTGTTGTATATGCATGTGCATTTTCCTTCATGTCCAAATACCTTTATCAATCTTGCGGTCCAAAACCCATGACTAGGGTTGACATCAATGACAACAATCAATCTTCCAACAGCTTAGCAACTGCCTTTTGTTCCTTATCATTTTTTGTTTTATGCATTTTTATTTGAGGGGGGGGTTTGTTCCCATGAGGTTTTCCCTCTTTCCTCATTTATTTCAGTGTATCTTTTGTATTTGGGTACCTAACATGGCCTCGTAGCCAGGACTCATTCTTTATTTTCACCATAGTGATGTTCAAGGGGGGTGTTTGAGTTACTTCACACACACCTAGGATTTATTTTTCCTAAGTTTATTCCTTGTTTATTAGTCATAATTATTCATTATCCAGTCTCCTATATTTTAGGGGAGAATATTCCACCTGGAGAATATTCTCCTTAAGTTGACACTTCAATTTGACTAGTTGAGTTGAGTTTAGATGTTGCATTGGTTTTGTCACCATGCAACATTGGGAATATCACCAACTCACTACTCTTTGTTCAGTCAGTTAACTAAAGACTAGTTGACTAGTTAACTCATCTAGGTGGAAGTTCACTTCTGTAACTACCTGAGAGACTAGAGTAGGTGGCAGTTTACTCTTGTAACTGTTGGTGTGTGAAGATCAATCTAGACCACCACTATGGCTCATTAGTTACTCATTTATCCTATATATTGTAAAGTATTCACTCTTTGAGTGTAGAATATGGTTAATGAGAATTCTTCCATTCTTTCTATCTTGCTTCCTCTTTCTCAATTTCTCTCTGCAAATGTGTGTAATATTTTCTAGCTAGATCTATTCTGTGCAGGGTCAACACATTTACAATAATGATAATTATTTCAAATTTTGGAATCCATAACTTTTATTATTATTTTTACAACAACCATTAGTAACTACTTTTTTTTTCTCGTAGGGGGTAGCTATCTTAGCATCATTGCATGCATACTACTTAGTGTTTGGTTGATTTTTTTTGTACAATGATTGGATCTATGGGAATTGCCACACAAAAATTAGTTGAAACCTCTTATTTCTTGATTTTCAAAATTGAAACTATGTAAAAGTTGTTATAACAAGGTAATCTGTTAACCTTTTTTGTTTATGTTTTTAATGGTGCTTTATTTCTTATGAAACAGTTTGATGATATTATGTTAAATACAATTTAATAATAATTTTATGTTGTGTCTAGGATTTTTTTTTTTATTTACAATAAAAATGAACAAAAACACATATGACACATAATATTTAAATGACAAGAAAAAATAAAAATAAAATGTCACGGAAGGGAAGTTTTAAGAAGAAACCCCTCATAAAAAAAATTACTTGGTGGGTAGGAGTACCCATCAAATTTATACCCTGGTGCCAATATTCATGGCCACCAATGTTTCCTCTCTTTATTATTTCATATTTATGGTAATAGATTTGATGGTCCTCCTTCCCTGACAACAATCCAATACATGCACTTTTCCATATTTATGCCTTTCCTCAATGCATTCAACCAATATGCTACTTATAAGCACTTTTGTTCTCAATTACTCATGATTGATCTATGCATTCACGATACATTTGTTCATAAATTTATTGCAAGGGCTTCAGTCATCCTTCACTACCAAAGTTTCCTCCTTCTATCATTAAATTTCTTCCTTCCTGAACCATACCTTGCTTGGGTGCTAATGACATACAATAGTCAATTATAGTTATAAATATACCATCAAGATATAAAACAATTTCATAAGGGATTCTTACCCAACCCCTTCTCAATTCTAATGTCACATGGGCATGAAAACGTTTATACATGTTATGGCTGCGAACGCCCTTTTTGATATTATATCGTTAGTAATGCTTCATGGGGACTCCTAAGGTCCCTTCATTAATCCTTTCAACAAAAACCTTCTTGTTTTTCTTCCTCTACTTGAGGTTTTCCACCATTGGAAATTGTTCTTCCTTAACAACTCCAAGCCTTTGTTGCAATATAACATGCATCTTCATCTTCATAATTATATCAGTTGTCATACAAAACAAAATGTAGGTATCATAGCATTTAATTTTGCAGAAACATTTCTAGATATGTCCCAACATATCTACATGCATTCAATCATATTATTCCTTAATGTGTTTACTAGTGCAATCATAATCAAATTTTTAGTTGTCTCTACAGTCATACAACTATCAACAGCCTTATGTTGGAGCCATCCTCACATAACATTAATTTCAATTTTTTTTTCTCATCCTAGAGAAACACAGTAAACATCAAGAAAAGAGTTAAGGGACTCCCCCTTTTTCAACTCCTACACAGTCTAGACTTTTCAATTTCACTAGGTTATTTCCAAGGCTCTTCTACCTTTTTAAAACATGACTTAACCAAGTTTATTCATTTAAATATATTCATTAAATTCTTTTCATTTTCTTTCACAGTTGTTCTTTTAAAGGTTTATCGCTCTGTTAAGTAAATCAAACTTGTAAAGTGATGACAATGTTCCTCCTTTTCTCATGTATTGCTTATGCAATTCATCCCCTTATAGCATGTTCTTGCTCTCTTCCTTGAGCATTTTCAACCAAGTTCATCTTGACTTTCCCTCAATATAAACACCATACTTATAGCAGGAAGATGTAGTTCACAATTTAATTATGAACCAATGCATTATGCACATTTACCAAAGAGAAATCATATTGGTCAACATCCATTTTCATATCTCCTATGCATGCATTACCTTTTAAAATGAAATCCATAATTTTTATACAAATAGACTTTGTAGTCCATTGTCTAATTCTCAACAACCATTAATGTTATAACTTTGTTCTCCTAACAACGATATTTACACAGTTCCTCCTCATGGAACATCTTCAACATGCAACTCTCTTGTTGCATATCCAATATTATCTAAAACAATTTAAACCTTGAGTCAGCCTTAACTTCATCATTCCAAAAATTTACATAATATTCCATAAGGAATATAAACATGCATTATTATTATGCATTAATATTATACACTTAAACATGCACATCTATTTTATCAAATTGCATTTGCATTGTATTTTCAATCACTTAACCACATGCACCAACATACTGTGTGTGTCTACCATAAGCACACTTTATAATTTCTCCTACACATTATTTACATTCATTCAAATCATGATTTCTCACAACCATTTACACACAATTCCCAAGGGTCTGATCATATATCCTTCTACGCATAACACCAGAGCATATTTTCTCATTCTCTCTTTCAAAATTTTACACCATATCTTTATGAGGAATGAAGTACACCTTCCTCAAGACATTATTTAAAAAAGACATTTCAGACACTTATACTCAGGTTCAGTCATGCATCCATAGAATTTCCAAACCAAGAAAGAAAAAATATCACTTATTCCTACCTTCATTCATAGCAGGTAACTTTATACTTCATTAAATCCACGCATCGAAGTATGTACACACACACACACACACATTGATGTAGGCATGCAGGTCCACTACTTACATTTGTTTTATGCCATCCGCACACATGGACATTTCAATCTTCCATATCATTCCTCTCAGGGAAATTAAATCCATTATTATGACAAGTCTCATAGGGGTAATCATAATTATGGTTCTCTCTTTTCATGGAAACAACCAACAAGAAACCACTCATTTCCCTTATGCTACAAAGGAATTTACAATTCGGAAATATAGATTGGGAAATTGCAACATTACCCTAGGTATCAAGATAACAATTCTAGTTTGCTCTTCCTGCCTCATACCCTTCTTGGTCAACAGACCTCTACGAAGTAAATGATTTCTTAATATTCCCTCTAGCTTCCACTTAAGCATGTTAATCCACACACTCATGGCTATCATCCACATATGGGTGTTAATCTGACCCATTATTCTTTTGAAAATGCCCAAGAATTTTCTTTACCATTTTCTGGATCAACTCCTTCATTGACCTATTACATCGTTTTAACCTCATAGGGTTATATGCAATCTGCATTATCAACATTTTATTCATGTTGTTAATTCTCCTACTGACATCGGGTCATTATTGACCAAAGTGGCCCATCAACAAACCGTACTCTAAAACCCACCAAATGTTATTACAAGTCTATTTTCATGTTACATACATGGTTACTCATTACCATATTTTGTACAACATATATACACCTTGGATTCTCATGCATAAACAAGTATTTAGATCAATAGGAACACACACATTTTGTACATCCATGAGCTTATAAATTGGCTCATATGTTCATGTCATTTCACCTCTTTTATGAGGACTGTCGATTATCCCAAAGGACTCCTTTTCCTTTTATCCTAGTGGGATTAGTCCATCAACAAGATTCATTCATTATAGGTCGAGTAAACAGGCCTTACAGGTTTTTTATCAGTGCCCTTAACACAAGGAAATATACATACAAGAATTAGCTTTTATCTAGACAACAATCATAATTTCCATGGGTTCCATCAACCCATTCTTACATGCAGTATTACAACCACTATTTCATTTATTTTATGAACTTAAGTAACCCTTAACAAGATTCTTCCATTTTTATCCCTTCACATTCAGGTTCAACCATTGATTCTTATCATCATATTCTCACTCTTATAGGAGTAGAAATCATCATTATTAACGAAACAACTTTTTTTTTGTTGAAATAAATCCCAAAACTATATTTTAAATCTGCAGTCCTTCTTCTCAAGGAACTCGTGCAAATAATAAACAAGGTTTTAACATAGAGAAACTCTTTCTAGCAGGCTCATATTGGCCTTGTTATACCATTATTGTGACTCTTCTCTGGCCCATCCAGGCCTAGTGTCTGAACCTCTCTCTGATACCACTTTGTAAGACACCCAATCCCCTAAGTACCTTTTTAAGATATGGGGTGTTAAAAATTATCTTTTCCTCAACCATATCAAAGCCTCCTCCCGAGGGAACCATCATCTTATGCTCATCAAGATATTTCCAATGACTATCACCATGCTCAAAACCGAGTTCTGGATCAAAAGTTATGGCCTTCCAAAGTTTTAGACCTCCTTAGTCAATTTTTACCACACTGCAACATGTAGCCCACGTGACTTCACATCACATGTGTCCTATTAAGGCTCGAATGCATCATTACACGTCACCTCCTAGTGTCGACATAGTTTTTGGCGTGATCATTGTCATGGTACCTACTACTTGACCTATAAAACTTTTGTCTTGTCGGTTCTTGGACCCCTTTCTGCTCTTGACCAATATTTAATGCTTTTGTTCCCTCATATTTCGATATACTAGGCCACTAGGTTGTCATCCCACTAGAGTGACAGAATATCAATCCTCGGGGAAACCAAAACTCACACTACTTTTCAATTCTAATGCCTGATCTAGGGCCTAGATGGCACCTTGAATATGTAGCCCTATCTCATCCCACCACATGGCGTGACATGTGGACCTTATCTCTTCCTACTAAATGTATGACATGTGTCACCCATAACATGTCATGGCTTGTGTCTTTGTGAGCCAAATCACCATGAAACATGGCACATCCTTCTCTTGACATGTGGATTAGTGTGGTGTACATATCATCTATGTACTCGAGACTCACCCAATGGGGTACTGACACCTTTCCATTGCGCATTGGTTTGGTTACATCATTTAATGTCACCCTGATGTCATTCTTTGTCACACTAAATTCATTCTCCTCTACTCGCGTGATTACAAGGGAAGGGATAGAACCCTTCCCAAAACCTTGTCCCACTGAAATACTAGGACACTAGGTCATTGTCCCCTCAAATGTTTTTTCTAATGGCTGAGCATTTGATCTCCTAATCCTCAGTACCTGGAACCTTTCCCAGGTGGGAATTGTGCCCCATCGGCCCACCAACCACTGGGGCATACTTAAACTTGTCCAAATATTTTTGGGGGATCCGATACCCCAGGAATCAAATCTCTCCTATGTTTTACAAGGTTGATGGTTGAGATCAATTGACTCTCATATCCAACAACTAGGATTTATTTGCACCATAATCACTAGTGTTCTCCAATTGGGACCACACTCGACATGTAGACTTGATGTGGCATGCTTCCGACATGACACATCATAACGTGAACTAACCGAGATGATGTGGCATTAACATGTGACTGATGACATGTCACAATATGTGGCACAATGCGTGTGTACTGATGTCACCAAGTCTTCCAAGATGGATTGGATTTCTCTCTAAAGACTCTAGATCTACTTGGAACATCTCACCACCCACATGTGTCACATGGACTGACATGATTGTACTTGTCATCCCATAATACTCGACCCGCTCATCAGGGTGTTGACACTTGTCCATTACGCATTGGTGTGACCATATCACGTGGCATCATCCTGACGTCATCAACCTCCACTCTATCTTACAAGGGGAGGTTGGAAACTTTCCCTACTAGAACATAGGGCCACAAGTTCACTGGCCTTACTTTGCACCTCAACCTTTCCTGCCAAAGTCTCGGTACTCGATCTCTCAGGAAAATGTCCCATAGGTTATACCAGGGTATCAAGCCTTGGGATTTGCCAAACAACAATATACGCACAGTATCCTTCTGGGATATGGTACATATACTTCCTCCGATATATTCCTCCCGAGCTTAGATATGATATTGATAGATGAGATCTCTTGGATCATAGATATAACGATTAAGGTTAAATGTGCTTACTTATTTGTTTTATCTCAAAATTAATCACACACCCACTCCACCAGTTAATCAAACACTTCCAAGTGTCAATCTCTTGATTCCATGTCAGACTGCCATGTTATCACAACATGTCATTGTGATGTCATTTTCTCTTATTTACAAGGAAAAAGGGGGTGGAACCTCTCATGGGAAACTTGACCTACTAGGTATCTGATTTCAATTGTTTGATAATGCCTAACCACACGATCTCCTGATACATCGAGGACCGACATCCTAATTACCTGATACCTTCTCCTGGCTCCCATACATCTGGTATGGTTGGATGACTATGACTCGAATCCTTCGTCAATCCAATGGATCATGATTCTCATTGGTTATCACAAGGGTTTGAGCGGGCTTATGGTTTAAGTTTGGGATTAGAAATCCCATGAATCTTCTTCTAGTTCTATCTTTAAGGGTCTCGACAAAAGATGGATAAACTTGGGACTTGGCCATCCCACTGTCTCTTCCAAACTTTCTCTACCAAAGTTTGTCACTACTTCTCTCGGTTCATGAGCCTCTAATGAATACTTCTATCCCCGCAAAACTTCATTTCTTGAAACAAGGAATAATCAAGGTTTACAATTAGTTTACTACCCATTTTAAGGAGAATTCGACACTACAACCCCCTCGAGAGTTATCATTTGATTGATATGCATCTAGTTTTCTTTCTCATGTACCCCTCGTGCACATGGAAATCATAGGCATAGTTTATTTATCTCAGAACAATATAGGATGCTCATAATCAGTTGTGCAATTCATGCACCATTCTTTCCATCCTACAATCATTCAAATGCAAGGATTTTCCAATGAAACAAGCATTTACTATGAATGCGTCACAATTTACAACCATTCAGTTCATTTGTAGACATGCACATTTAAGAGAAAATACAAACAACAATAATTATTTTCACTCTACTCACAGAGCATACAAATATTTATATTTGATGTGAAGAAGTTAACCAGCCAACTTGTTGTGGGTGTATGGGTTTTCGCCCAATCATAGGCTCAGATGCACTAAATCTCTACATTTTGAGCCACCCCTGTGCCAAGCCATGATACTACTAAGGATATCTCTCTCTACTTCTTAAGGAGATTGGTAAATGAGGGTTACACCATTCTTAGTAAAATTCTCCTTCAACCCACCTATCCCATGCCTAATCAAGGTTTATCAGATGCCCTCCAAGCATCAATCTCATGGCCTCTTTCTCAAGTTCGGCTCTTTTATTATCTGCTAGGTCCTACAACAAAAATATGCCTCTGAGATTCTCATCTCTTTTCCCATTGGTGGGCTCACTCCCCTCTTTCTTTCATTTGGGGTAGTTGGTTGTTCAAATACCATCCTCCCTAATTAACTAACTTACCTTGAAATCAAGAAAAAGGGAAATAATTGTTGATTAATTGGGTTGGTTTTCATTGATGTCAACCCTTCAAGAAAGTTCAGTAGAAAATTCTGGTAGCCCCAGAAGTGTGGATAAGGAACCCATGTTTAACTATGGAATAATGTAATGAATATAAGTGAAATTGCAGGAAAGACTATCATAGATGGATAGTACATGGCGTGTTGTTTCTGATGATACGTGGTACATCACGTAGTTTCTCACGGTTGAGGAGATATGGATTAGTGAAGTTGGAGAACCCTCATGAGTTATATAGAAGCCCCTAGAAGGTCAAAGAAGTCAATTATTCTAGAAGCTCCTAGAATAAGTTTACTAGTCAAAGTGGATGTAACTAGGAGTTAATCATGAGTAAATTTCTTGCAATGAGAAAATAATTAAAAATAATTTAGCTACAACAAGAAGTGGTGAGTTTACTATTTATGGTAAATTGGTTACAAGTGGGTAAAGTAGTTGAAAGTGAGTTAGCCTTAAAATAATGAAGTTGGGTAAAACAATTAGAAGATAACCCCTAAAGGAAGCTACATGGAGAGTATAAATAAGAGAGAAAGGGTCTCTTATTAGCATCTATTGAGCACATTGAATATCTATTATTGTGAAACATTTATTGTAGGTACTCATTGATACATCTAAAGTTGTGCAAGTCTGAGGAAGCGAAGGTAGAGTGACAACAATATTTTGTGGCCGCAGTGGAGAGAAAAAATATTGTGAAAAAACCTAGTTAGGGTTATCCTCATGGGTCACCCAATATATGTCCTGTGAGGCACCCCCACGGGTTGCGTAGTGCCTATCACGTGAGGCCCCACTTGACACCTCTCCTACATCACGTGAGGCACTACCAAAACTGAGGGTTGAGGTATGGTTCAGGTTGCAGAGGCTGAGCAAGGCTGAGCAGAGGCTACATGAACTGTGACAGTGTTCAAGTACGACATATCATGCTACATGATAAAAGAAGGTTTGTTGTATTCTTATGTGCAGTTGGATGTTCTTGTTTATATGAGATATGGTTATGGGAAATTGAGTATTTTCCCTAGAATATTTTTTGGTTGTATGGTACATATTGTATGAGATAAATATGCATAGATACAATGTTGGTATGTTTGGTATTTATCATTGGTACATCTTGTCGGGTTGATTGTTGAGGAATATCTTGTATTTCTTGGTACATAGTTGATGGATTTTGGTTGAGGTGTGTTGTTTAAGTTTTTGGTACAGGGTTTGATGTTTGGTTGATGTGAGGGTTTATTATACATGATTATGATTGTTTACATATGTATGGCACATGACTAGAGAGACAAAGTTGCACATCATTTGAGTTATATTCTTGTGATATTGGGTATGATATCTATGTTATCAGATCTAATATATTGAGGAGATTATTGGTATAGGTTGTTGGTACATGTTCGTGCAAGTTATTGGTACAGGTTGATTACAAGTTATTGGTATAGGTTGAATACAATTTAATGGTACATGTTGACAACAGGTTGTTGGTACATATTGGTACAAGTTTACAGTGGCATATTTCACAGTGACATAGTGACAGTGGTTTCATCATTTATTTGACACTTATATTTTAGGGCGAAGAGATGGGGCAAGGAAAGGGGGTTGTATCCTCCTTTCGTTTGGTTCTATAGAACTCAGGGAGTTGAAGATTCCTTCAGGTTGGAGCCTGAGAATTAGGTAGGGTTGTAGCCTCCTTCTGTTTGGATTCAGAGAATTCATGGAGTTGGAGCTTCCTTCAAGTTGGATCCTGAGAATCAAGGGGTTGTAACCTCCTTCTAGTTGGAGCCATAGAATTGGGGATTTGGAGCTTACCTTAGGTTGTAGCCTAAAAATATAGGGGGTTGGATCCTCCTTCTAGTTACAACTGGATAAAAAAGGAATTTGGTGCTTCCAATGAATGTAATTCTTAAAGACATATAAGAAAAAGTGTTCTATGGTTTTCCCCCACATTGGGTTTCCACGTAAAAATACTAGTGTACATTGTATGTGTATGATTTCTCATTTTTCATGGTTTATTTATTCTACACTTGTTGAATGATGTTGATAAATTGATCATAAAGTTAAAACTCTTATATATTTTGGTTAAAAGGATTAAAAGGTTCTATTAATGATTCACCCCCCCCCCACCCCCTCTCAGTAATCCAACAATTGGTATCAAAGTAGGTCCTTCAAGAGACAATTCAACCACTAGAAGGTGATCATGGCTTACTCTAAGATTGGGATACCACAGTTTGATGTGGAATATTATTCCTTATGGAGAAGAATAATGAAGACACGCATACAAGAACTAGGATTTGATGTTTTGCGATCATTGTTAGATGGATACAAAGAAACAACCATTCCTCCAATAGATAAAGATGGAAAGAAACTTGAAGAAAATAATTCAAGAGCCACAAGTGCACTCCTGAATGGTTTGGCTAAATCAATATACGCCAAATTTATGCACTATGATTTTGCAAAAGACATATGGGTCAAAATGAAGAATATATATGAAGGAGATGAGAAAGTCAAGGAAGCTAAACTTCAAATCTTCAAAGAAAAAATCAAACAATTGAACATGAATGAAGACGAAAACATAGATGCCTACTTTCTACGAGTTGATGAAATAGTAAATGGTATAAAAGGTCTGGGAGACAATGTAAATGAATAAGTCATTGTAGAAAATGTATTGTGATCTCTATCGATGAGATTTTATTCAAATATTTTAACACTGGAAGAGAGAGATGATCTAGCTACATTGACCATGGATGAGTTGCATGGGACACTCACAGCTTATGAGATGAGAACATAGAAAGACAATCTGGTTATAAATGAAACAACATTAAAATCATCTAGGAAGACAAATAAAAGGGGTAAGCAAAAGGAAAAATCAGATAGTAGTAGCAGTGATATATCAAAAGATGATGAAGAAGTAGCCAACTTCGTCATAAGGATGAAAAAGGAAAGAAAAATATAGAGGTAATATTCTATTGATTTGTTTTAATTGTGATGGTATTGGTCATTTTTATAATAAATGTTCCCATAATAAAAATAAAAGAAAATGAATAAGATGACTCTAAGAGTAAAAAAATATACAAAGGAAAAAGAACAAAACATAGAGTTTTCAAGAAAATCCTTTGCACCAAAGAAAATGGTTCCTCATCAGATGAAGATGAATTCAACGATAACGATACATAAAGGGTCATGTTCATGGTTGTAGAAGATTCCGATGAACAAGGATCCAAAGAAGTATATGAAGAGGCAGAAGTTGACTACAGAGAATAATCGTTGAGTTCCATAGAAGCTATAAAAAGGGAAAAGAAGAAAAACAAGTCACTTCAGGCAGAACTAAAATGAAAAGAGGGAGTTCATAATTTGAACTCTGAAGAACTAGAGAAGATGATCACTAAATTGAAAATTTAGTAGAGGAAGACAAGAGAATTGAAGTAGCACTCAGAGAACAGTTAGAAAAAAGAGACAAGATCATTGGAAATTTGGAAGCAAAGATTGTCACATTGAGAAAAGACCTTCGAAAGAAAAACACGCAGAACGACTCTAAATTTTTGGATGATATTATCAGAATTCAGAGGCCACATCATGACAAGTACGGACTAGCATAAAACCATATATAAAAGAGATCAAGATCCAAAAAAATAGATAAAGAAACAAAACCAAGAAGCTACCCAGAGACAATTAGAGGATCTCCTAAGAAGAAAGAAGACAACAAGTTTCACAAGGAAGATCACAGAGACACTCCACCAACCAGAAGATTTAGATTTCAAAATCAACAGTAGTCAGAAACAAGAAGGCCTCAAGAAGAAAAAGATTTCAAAAGAATAACTCATTTTAGAATATCTCCAACTCCAAGGTATCAAACTATATTCCTTGGATTATGTTATTGATGTAACAATTTTGGACATAAGGTTGTAAATTGTAGAGAAAATTACAGGAACAGGAACAACCATGAAAGCTATGCACGAGATATTTATTCAAGAAAACCTAGTGAAATACAAAGCAGAAACTACAACAGGTTCGAATCCTTGAGTACTGAAAAAGAATGCTACAAGTGCAACAACTTTGGACACAAGGCCAAAGATTGTAGAATGAAATTTCCTCCAAGAGAATCATAACATAAAAACAACAGTTATAGACAAGAACCTCAAAGAATATGGATAAGGAATCAGAATCAGTACAACAATGAAGAATGCACACTCGCTCTACAAGCTCAACAAAAGAAATGTGGTTGGTATGTTGACAGTGGTTGTTCAAAGCACATGATAGGTGATATGGACAGGTGTCTAACCTTGAGAAAGGAAATAGATGGGTTAGTCTCTTTTGGAAATGAAGACTCAACCAAAATCATTGGAAGAGGCATAATCAGGATTGGAAATAAGGATACCAAGGAAGAAAATGTTCTACCAGTGGAAGATATGAAACAAAATATTCTGAGTGTAAATCAAATTTGTGACCAAGGTCACAAACTTGTGTTTGATTCATAGAAATGCAAGATAATAAAATCAGATTCAAGAAGAGTGGTGGCGAAAACTGTGATAAATCCAAGAAACATTTGTGTACTAAGTGAAATTGGAAAGGAAAAGTGTTTTTTAGGAAAGGAAGATGAAGTTTGGCTATGGCACAAAAGAATGGGTCACATAAATTTCGATAATCTTGTCAAGGTAAAAAAAAAAGGAAGCAGTCAAAGAAATCCCCCATATCATGAAGTCAACCAACACTTTATGCAAGCATTGTCAACAAGGAAAGTAAACCAAGACCAATTTCAAGTCAAAGGAATACTCCACAACAAAACTGTTGGAAATTGTGCATATTGATCTAGTTGGACCAACTATAACAAAGAGGTTGAAAGGTGAGAAATATTTTATGTTATTGGTTGATTATTATACAAGAATGAATACAATTTGTTTTCTTAGGAAGAATTCATAGGAATTCGAGAACTTCAATATGTACAAGGAGATGGTTGAAAATGAAATATATTTGAAAATCAAATGCTTGAGATCGGACAATGGAGGAGAGTTTACTTTAAAGAAATTTATGGACTTGTATAGTAAGTATGGGATAAAAAGGAAATTATTTTTTTCTAGGACACCACAACAAAATGGAGTCGTCGAAAGAAAGAACGGGACAATACAAGAAAGGGATTGAACTATGTTAATGGATTCCAATTTGATAGATGTTTTTTGGGTATAGGTAGTGTATACAACAGTTCACATTCAAAACAAAGGAATTCTTAGAAACAACAATGATAAAAATCCTTATGGGCTATTGAGAGGAAGACCAGTGAATGTGAAACATTTCATAGTTTTTGGAAGCAAATGCTACATCAAAAGAGAAGATGGAAGAATGGGAAAGTTTTATTCTCGTGTGGACAAAGGCATAATTGTTGGGTACTCTAGAACAAGGAAATCATAGAAATGATTCAATCTAAGCCTCAACAAAATTTTGGAAAGAATCAATGCGTTGTTTGATGACACATGTGCACGAAGGATAAAATAAGAAGGCAAGGACTCATTGGAACAAGTTGATCACAAAGAAGAAGTAAAGGAAGAAGAAGTAGAAGAAGAGGAAGATGAAGAAGAGTAGTCATAAGAATAGAAATAAAAACAAGATCTTCAAGTTCCTCGAAAGACACCTAGCAGATGAATATAGAAGAGTCATCCATCAAATTAGATTATGGGTAATAAAGATACATGAGTTGAAACTAGAAGAAGAATTTGTTCACTAGAACAATTGCACCAAGCATTATTATCTACAATTGAGCCAAGCAGTTTTGAAGAAGCTAGTAAGGATGAATTATAGATCAAAGCCATGGATGATGAGTTGCATCAGATAGAGAAGAATGACACTTCGGAACTGGTTCCAAGGCCAAGGAACAAGAATGTGATTGGTATAAAGTGGGTCTCCAGAAACAAATTGAATGAAGATGGACAAGTTACCGGGAACAAAGAAAGATTTGTATGTAAAGGATATGCTCAATTTGAAGGTATAGACTTTGAAGATATGTTTGCCCCAGATTACAAAATGGATTAAATTAGATTGATCCTCGCTTATGCTTGCTCCAAGAATATTAAAGTGTATCAAATAGACGTGAAATCATCCTTCCTAAACAAGGATCTATAGGAAGAATTCTACATGGAGAAACCAAAAATATTTCAGCTATCATAGAATGAAAATTATGTTTTCATGTTGAAGAAGGCCTTGTATGGTCTCAAACAGGCCCCCAGCGCATGGTAATCCAAAATAGTTAGATACTTACAACAACAAGGGTTCAAGAAAGGGAATGGAGACAACAACCTCTACAACAAGGTAAATCAAGATAGTATTTTTTTAATTGAAGTTTATGTTGATGATATTATCTTTGGAAGTGATGATGACAGGATGAGTAAAAAATTTGCAAAGGATATGCAGGATGAGTTTGCAATTTCATTACTTGCAGAATTATATTTCTTTTTGGGTCTTCAGATATGTCAAAGAAACCCAGGAATTTTTATCTCTCAAACCAAGTATATCAGAGAAATGCTAAAGATATTTGGAATGGAAGATTGCAAAAAAGTTGTAAGTTCAGAAAATATGATGATTCAAAGGCTACATATCAGAGGTAGTACATATCAATGATTGGCAACTTACTTTATGTGACAACATCCAAAACAAATGTAATGCAGGTAGTTGGACAAGTGGCAAGATTTCAAACATCACCAAAGGAATCACATGTTTTAGCAGTAAAGAGGATATTCATATATCTCAAGGGTACATAAGAGTTTGGATTATGGTATCCAAAAGGAAAGGATCTATAACTTATTGCTTACATATATGCATATTGGGCAGGTTGCATTGATGACTGAATAAGTACAAGTGGAGAACCTTCCTACTTGGTTGAGTGTTTGGTATCTTGGCTAAGAAAGAAATAGTCATTGGTATCATTGTCTACGACTGAAGTAGAGTATATAGCAGCAACAACATGTTGTACATAGGTTATATGGATGAAACAAACATTGGAATATATACATGTTGAGTATCATGAGCCCATTCTTGTATTTTGTGATAATACAAGCGCCATTAGTATCTCAAAGAATCCAGTGATGCATTCCAAGACGAAGCACATTCTAATCAAGTTTAATTTTCTATGGAAATAGGTTGCACAGAAAAAATATTCAAGCTGACTATGTTCGAACTAAAAAATAGATTGCAGATACCTTTAAAAAACCGGTTTCAAGGGAATCTTTTGAGTATCTTTTCTAGAAATCTTAGAATATCTTCTATGGAACAATTCATTTTTCATTCTTTACTTATATGTCATAGATTTACACGAGGAAGCACCGGGAAGAGGAAAAAGGAAAATTCATATAGGGAGAGAATCCCCAAGGAGAGTTCAGCCAGGGGGACCAACCCCAAAAGGGAGTTACCTTTTCCATTGATGTCAAATGAGGAGAGAGTCAGCATATGCATGGAGAGAAAGCACATATGCATGATTTCAGGGGGAGTGATTGTCGCAAGGGAAACATGAGCATCATGACTTCAGTATTGCATCAGAGTGTTTCCTTCAATTCCAAAGGGGGAGATTGTTGATTAATTGGGTTGGTTTTCATTGATGTCAACCCTTGAAGCAAGTTCAGTAGAAAACTTTCATAGCCCCAGAAGTGTGGATAAGGTTTCAGTGAAATTGTAGGAGAGAATATCATATATGGATAGTACATTTTGTGTCATTTCCAGTGATATGTGGTACGTCATGTAGTTCCTCACGTTGAGGAGATATGGCATAGTGAAGTTGAAGAAACCTCATGAGTTATCTAGAAGCCCTTAGAAGGTCAAAGAAGTCAATTATTCTAGAATCTCCTAGACTAATTTTACTAGTCAAATTGGTTATAACTAGGAGTTAATCATGAGTAAAGTTATTGCAATAAGAAAGTAATTAAAAATAAATTAGTTGAAACTAGAAGTGGCGAGTTTACTATTTTTGGTAAAGTGGTTGTAAGTGGGTAAAGTAGTTGAAAGTGGGTTAGCCCTAAAATAAGGAAGTCGGGTAAAAACATTAGAAGATAACCTCTAAATGAAGCTACTTGGAGAGTAAAAATAAGAGAGAAAGGGTCTCTTATTAGTATCTATTAAGGACATTGAATATATATTATTGTGAAAGGTTTATTGCATGTACTCATTGATACATATAAAGTTGCACAAGTCTAAGGAAGTGAAGGTAGAGTGACAACAAGGTTTCGTGGCCATAATGGAGAGCGAAAAGATAATGAAAAACCCTATCATCCCCATAGGTCACCCAGTAGACATCCCGCGAGGCACCTTCGCGGATTGTATAGAGATTGTCATGTGAGGCCTCGCTTGACACCTCTCCTCCGCCACACGAGCCACTACCAAAACTGAGGGTTGAGGTACGGTTCAGGTTGGAGAGGCTGAGTAGAGGCTATAGGAAGTGTGACAGTGTTTAGTTACAACATATCATGCTACATGATAAAAAGAAGGTATGTTATATTCTTATGTGTAGTTGGATGTTGTTGTTTATATGAAATATGGTTATGGGAAATTGAGGATTTTCCCTAGAAAGGTTTTTGGTTGTATGGTAAATACTGTATGAGACAGATCTATAGAGATACAACATTGGTATGTTTGGTATTTATCATTGGTACATCTTGTTGGGTTGATTGTTGAGGAATATCTTGTATTTCTTGGTACATGGTTGAGGGATTTTAGTTGAGGTTGTTGGACATACTGTCATTGATGTCAATAGTCATGATAAGTTGTTATGATGGAAACATGAATCATTCATGAACAGTTATATAGTTGGCATTAGTGTCAAGATGGACAATAAGGTTAGTCCATGTGTAATGAAGGGTCAATGATGGAAAAATAATGCAATAGAGTAACAAGGTTAACCTCAGGAGGAAAAGTATACTAAAGATCGATAGAAGAACATCACCTTAAGTTTGAATCAATTCGTGATAATTGTTGATCATGATAGGATCAACAATGTTCCTATGATCAAAGCTTAAGAGAGAAAGCACAGTACAGAAATGTGATCGTTATCGAAATCCCCACAGGAAAAACCAGGACCGTTGGATACACAAGCACAGATCAACGACAGGGATGGATTGCAGAGAACAAAAGGAGAATTAAACAACATGTTATTCCTAATCCCGCAATTAGTCTACATCGTCAAATCTCATCGACTTAAATATCGACAAATATGGTTGATCCACCAAATGATTAGATTAAGTCGTGACCGTTGGATTCGTAAGCGCCAGATCAATGACATGGATTGATTGCGGAGCACGAAGGGAGAATTAAACTAGAAGTTATTTACAATCCCATAATTATTATAGATCATCAAATCTCATCGATTCAAATATCAACGACTATGATTGACTCACCAACAATCTAACAACTTCAATTGCGGAGCTTGGGTGACGAATTAAACCACTCACAAGTTATGGTTCTGCAATCCACATCAACCATTGGATCAAGTTAAGTGGAAGGATAGGATAAGTAAAGACTAAGACCGTATGATCTATTCAGAGTGCACCAAGGTAGCAATGTTCAACTTTGACGCTGACCACTTCAGGAGAAAAGGGTTGAGAACAAGTAAGATCACCTGAGGGCCGAAGTCCCAAAGTAAATGAGGACCATCCGATCTGAAGTAACACTTCGAGAGATATCAAGACCGTCAGATCATGTTTAGTGGAAGGACAGAGTAAGCCACAAATGTACCAAAGTAAATGTAAGTCGTCTGATCTAAGAAATATTTCGAGAGTGATATTGACCGTCTAATCTATAAAGTGGAAGGGCAGGATAAGCAAGGCCAAAGGCCCAAAGTCCTGAATAGTCAAATTCTCGACAACCATTGGATCATGTTAAGCCTTTTTGGGTTAAAGAATGTCCATTGGATGAATTCAAGTTACTCAAGATTTACACTTCAGGGAATATCACTTCAGGATAACTGTGACGGAAAAAACACCCGAAGCGTCGAAGGCTGAAGTCAACGTTAACCATTGATCTACTTTAGAAGCTTTCTCTACCATTGATCAAGTACAGTGGAAGTATAGCATAAGTGGAACAACCGAAGTCTCCAAGTGTCGATAGTCGTCCAACTCATCGATAGAATCGTAAGAGGCTACAAGTCACGTGGGACTAAGTCCCGAAGTGCCGACAGTTTTCCAACTCATCGGGAGATTTGTAAAAAGGTTGGAACTCGCGAAGGACGAAGTCACAAAGTGTCGATATTCATCCATCTCATAGGGAAATTAAAACTTGACCGTTGATTCTAATAATTGTTTGAAGATGATATTCAAAGATTGATTTTATGTATTCATTCAAGTTAAATAAATAAATAAAGTATTTATTCTTTTATACATATTGATTGAGAAAATGAAATAAATATTTGTTGTTCAGTTAATTTGTGAAAAGTGGAAGATTGTCCAAAGTTTTTTGACACTAATTCACCCCCCCTCTCAATGTCAAGTATCCATTTCAACAATTAGTATCAGAGCAAGGTTCCTTCAGCACAGTTTAAACACTGAAGGTAGATTGAGAAGAAAAGGGTGGACAACTTGTTGTCTTCACAAATGAAGCTCCCTTATTTGATGGAAAAAAATATTTATCATGGAGGGAAAATATGAAAAGATATCTGAAGTCAAGAGGATATAGACTTTGGGATTCGGTATTAAGTAAGCCCTGGCACTTAACTACTTCAAAGAGAAAAAACAAAACTGCAAAGGAGGCAAGGAGAAACAGTTCAGTAGCCTTAAAAGAAATCTAGGATGGATTGTCAGACCAAGTCAAAGAAAAGATGAGACACTACAAATTTGCTAAAGAATTATGGATCCAACTAGAAAATTGTTATCGGAATGAAATACAAGAAGAAGATAAATCTTATCAAAGTGAGGAACAAGACTCAAATAAAAAGGATTCCTATCAATATAAGGAAAAAGACTCTAATGAAGAGGATTCCTATCAGAATAATGAACAAAACTCAGAAGAAGAGAATTCTTATCAAGATAAGGATGAAGATAAAGAAAAGAAAAATTGTTATCAATTTGAATAACATAATATAGAGAAATACATTTCTAATCAGAATGAAATGTAGGATTTGATGCAAACCCCAGTTAACAATGAAGATTACAACCTCATCAAGGAATTGAGGAATACCTCAGTATTCACTAAAGAAAAAATATTAGATTTTAAGACTGATGTTATAACTACTTTTGAAGTGATTAGTATGGAACCAAGAAATGGTCTGTATATTGAATTTACTAAGGATTTTATGGATCATATTGAGTCCACAACTATGTGCACTCTAGAAGAGTTGGAGAAACTCCAACAAAAGGATATGTTGCTACTTCAACAGTGAGATCAATCTAACCATGAAGAGTTTGAACAGAGAGTTCAACTAGAAGACAAAGAAAAGGAGATCAAAAGATTGAAAACCAAAGTTACCAATATAACAGAAGAGATGGAAGAATTAAAGACACATGGATTTTAAAGAAAAGAAGCACTAAAATAATTAGAAGAATTAGTTAACAATCTAAACACTCAACTTGAGGAAATTAAAAAAAGTGGAGAAGACCTAAAGATCTAGTTAACAAGGAAAGAAAATTATTACCACATGTTGGAATTGGAGATCATCAATTTAAAAAAAATAAATGAAAGTACTAATGCAGATCTAATGACTCAAATTGAAGAAGCTAAGAAAGAGGAAGAAGCTCAAAAGATCCAAATAACTAAAAAGGAAGAATCATGCCAAATGTTTGAATTGGAAACCATCAACCTCAAAAGGATTTAGCTAGAATACAAGGAAGAAATCAAAATATTGAAAACTAAAGTTTTTGATCAAACAAAAGATATGGAAGAATTGAAGACATTTGACAAAACTATTAAATGCAAAGAAGTCTTGGATGAACGGAAGAAATAGTCATCAATCTAAAGACTAATCTTGAACATGCTAAAGAAGTGGAAGAAGCCCTTAAGATTCAGTTGACTAAAAAGGAAGAATTATGTCATATATTAAAGTAAGAAATAGTCAATCTCAAAAAGATGGATGAAAAGACAAATAAGATTGTCAGTATCCAGAATAGCTTACCTATCCTAGATAATATTTTGAAAAGCCAAAGATCGGTTGTTGAAAAAACCGGTCTTGGATACAATAAGAAAGAAAATCAGATGACAGATCTCTCAAGCCAAAATAAAATCAAAAATGGAAACACCTTCAATGGCTATTTCTTTTCTTGTCATAGTTTTGGCCATAAATCAATGGACTGCGAGAAACTAGAGGAAGGATATACAAGAAAATCCAAAAACTCAATTAGATGTTGGAGATGTAATTTTGTTGGGCACACAACAAAAAAATTTCATACAATGAGATGTTACAACTGTGATAGGTTTGGGCACAAATCCCAAAACTGCAAGAATACAAAAATTCAATATTTGAATAAATCATTCAAGTCAGGGACAAAAACTAATAAAAGTTGGAAGAAGAAAGGAGATGACAAATCTCCAAAAACAAAATTAGAAAGAGAAGATCCAAAAAGCAGAATATCTCATAGAAAGATATGGAGAAGAAAATATGAAGGAGAAAGAAAGAAAGATGTTATTACACCTGAAAATGAAGAAATTAATAATAAGAAAATGATGGGTGAAGGTCTGAATAAAGAATGTGAAATTCAATATGAAATAAATCAAGCTCAAGAAAAGGAAGTACCTATAGAAGAATATGGGACAATATCAAATTTTGATGATGTCACAAGTTGTTATCAAAAGAAAGAAAATACAAAAAGAAGTTTAAATTGATTTTTACAAAATCAAAAGATTATGCCAAAGTGTTTCTAAATTAACATATGGAAAATCTTGTCCATCTATAGATTAGTCATCAAAATAAAAATCATTGGTAGGGTTAGTTGTAGAATACAAGAAGAGGAAAAAATAAAAGTAGCAAAGAAGTGCAAGGAGTATCCTCCAACAAAGATCAATTGATAACAAAATTGTTATTTAAATCAATTAGTATAATTGCTCAATTGATATTCCTATGAAATATCAAAGGCAAATAAGAAGCAAATCAAAAAGATCAATAAGATTCATACTCTTGTTCTATTTGACAAACGAAAGTCCATAAAAACTCAGGATGAGTATTTTGGTTATTAAATAAGAAAGTAATTAGATTATGTTTTGAAAGACTTGATCACAACAAAATTGGTATCAAGAAGACTACTTATTTGAACACAAAAATCCCAATAAACTGAGATAAGAAGTTATTAAATTAACATGGGAAGATACCTTGTTAGGAAGAGCTACCCTTTCAGAAACAAAGGGGGGGAGTAGTCAAAAGCAGAGAGATCATATTGACAGGGGGGCATTCAGTTATGGCAGGCAAAACATGATTCCAGGAGGATCTACCCAAATTCATATTTTGGTCAACAACATGTAAACAGATAGAGGTTGATCTTAAAGGGAGAAACCCTTTTCCATTGATGTCAAAGGCGGAGAGTAACTTCAAAGGAGAGAATCATATGTTGGAAGATTGGTTGTTGTCATTGATGTCAACCCTAGTCATGGGTTTTGGACCACAAGATTGATGAAGTTATTTGGACATGAAGGAAAATGCACATGTAGATACAACACCCATGGATGGATAGTATACATCATGCTAT
>ML779241.1:101819-117749 GCA_009831015.1 Picea engelmannii | reverse complement strand
ATGGTGTATTGTGGTGTATTGGTGTAACTCTTATACTATTGTTCATTTCTCATTGGATATAATTGAATGGTTTAAGTATAAGTTGAAAAATGTTTTAAATTGTACTTGATACTGATTCACCCCCCTCTCAGTATCAACATCATCATCAGAGGGGGAGTTTGTGTATGAATTTTGGTGTGTTTCCCTCAATGACAAAGGGGGATATTGTTGGACATATTGTCATTGATTTGTTGTCATTGATGTCAACAATCATGATAAGTTTTTATGATGGGAACATGAATCAATCATGAACAATTACACATTTGGCATTAGTGTCAATATGGCCAATAAGGTTTGTCCATGTGTAATGAAGGGTCAATGATGGAAAGAGAAACAACAGAGAAGCAAGGTTAATCTTAGGAGGAAAAGTATACTAAATATCGACAGAAGAACATCACCTTAAGGTTGAAGAAATTTGTGATTATTGTTGATAATGATAGTATCAACAATGTTCCTATGATCAAAGATTAAGAGAGAAAGCACAGTGCAGAAACGTGATCAGGATCGAAATCCCCACAAGAAAACTAGGAGAATTGGATATGCAAGTACAAATCAACGACAGGGATGGATTGAGGAGAAAAAAAGGAGAATTAAACGTGTTATTCCCAATCCCACAATTAGTCTATATCATCAAATATCATCGACTCAAAGATCAACGACTATGGTTGATCCACCAAATGATCAGATTAAGTCATGACCGTTGGATTCGCAAGCACAAGATCAACGACATGGATTGATTGTGGAGCACGAAGGGAGAATTAAACTCAAAGTTATTTACAATCCCACAATTATTCTAGATCATTAGATCTCATTGATTCAAAGATCAACAACTTTGGTTGACTCACCAACAATTGCACAACTTCAATTACGGAGCTTGGGAGACGAATTAAACCACTCGCAAGTTATGGTTATGCAATCCACATTGACCATTGGATCAAGTTAAGTGGAAGGATAGGATAAGCAAAGACAAATACTATCTGGCCCATTCAGAGCGCACCAAGGTAGCAATGGTCAACTTCGGCGCTGACCACTTCGGGAGAAAAGAGTTGAGAACAAGTAAGATCACCTGAGGGTCGAAGTCCCGAAGTAAATGAGAACCGTTCGATCTGAAGAAACACTTCGGGAGATATTAGGACCGTCAGATCATGTTTAGTGGAAGGACAAAGTAAGCCACAAATGTCCCGAAGTAAATGTACATCATCTGATCTGAGAAATATTTCGAGAGTGATATTGACCATCCGATCTATAGAGTGGAAGGACAAGATAAGCAAGGCCAAAGGCCCAAAATCTCGAATAGTTGAATTCCCAAAAATTGTTGGATCGTGTTAAGCCCTTTTTGTGTTAAAGAATGTCCATTGGATGAAGTCAAGTTACTCAAGGTTTACACTTCGAGGAATATCACTTCGGGAGAACTATGAAGGATAAATCACCCGAAGCGCCGAAGGCCGAAGTCAACATTAACCGTTGATCTAATTTGGGATATTTCTCGACCATTGATCAAGTATAGTGGAAGGATAGCGTAAGTGGAATAGCCGAAGTCTCGAAGTGCCGAAAGTCATCCAAATCATTGGTAGATTTGTAAGAGGCTACAAGTCATGTGGGATGAAGTCCCGAAGTGTCAATAATCATCTAACTCATCGGGAGATTTGTAAAAAGGCTGGAAGTCGGGAGGACAAAGTCCCGAAGTGTCAATAGTCGTCCATCTCATCGGGAGATTAAAACGTGACCGTTGATTCTGATAAGTGATCAAGCACTTCTTTATCTTATCACCTGGTCACCACCTGCAGTCATATGGAATAAGGAAACAAAGGGAAAAATAAGAGGCAACGCTTAAATCAATAAGCCCGTGGTTTTGCACATATGGTCATATGTAAATGGTTTGAAGGAAGCGCCTCATAAATATTTAATTCAACATAGAGTTAACACTAGAATAATACAGAGAATTGATCAAAGATCAAAATATGATATGTTTGTGAACTGAGAACACAACAAAAGCATGAGTATGATATAATGAGTCGATCCATGTCTGTGATCAACTCATGAAGATAAAAGAACCGACACAAAGTCATGATTAAAAGAGAATTAATTCATGAGCATTATGAATAAAGGATAAAAGGAAAAATGATATTAATTAAAAATTAATATTATAATTTAAATGAAAAGGTACAATGGTTCAAATATCAAAAGACACAATGATTCAAATTCACACCAGTTGGAAGACTATATAAACAAGAAGGAATGGTGAGAAGAAATGTAGTTGAATTTGTTGAAGTATATATATTTATATATAATGGATTGAATGGCGGTTCATTCTATCAGGTTGGTGCCTGTTTACAAGTTGGGTCTTATATGAGGATTGGATTCCTCACATCTCAGTTGGATCTGAGATCAACAAGATGGGACTTGTTATGAGGGTTGGATTCCCCATTTCTTAATTGGATCTGAGAACTACAAGTTGAGTCTTGTAACAGAGAGTTGGGTCTCTCATAATTGTTTGAAGATGATATTCAAAGATTGATCTTATGTATTCATTGAAGTTAAATAAATAAATAAAGTATTTATTCTTTTATATATATTGATTGAGAAAATGAAATTAATATTTGTTGTTTAGTTAATTTGGGAAAAGTGGAAAATTGTCCAAATTTTTGTGACACTAATTCACCCCCCCCCCCCTCTTAGTGTCAAGTATCCATTTCAACAGAGGTGTGTTGCTGAAGTTTTTGGTATAGTTTGAGGCTACGCCATAATAGTGAGGGTTTGATGTTTGGTTGATGTGAGGGTTTATTAAACATGATTATGATTGTTTAAATATGTATGGAACATGACTACAGAAACAAAGTTGCACATGGTTTGATTTATATTCTTGTAATATTGGGTATGATATCTATGTCATCAGATCTAATATGTTGAGGAGATTATTGGTACAAGTTGTTGGTACATGTTCATACAGGTTATTGGTACACGTTGATTACAAGTTATTGGTATAGGTTGAATACATGTTAATATTATAGGTTGACAGTAGGTTGTTGGTACAAATTGGTACAGGTTTATAGTGGCAGATTTCACGGTGACATAGTGACAATGGTTTCATCATTTATTTTCCACTTATATTTTAGGGCGATGAAACAGGGCAAGGAAATGGGGTTGTAGCCTCCTTCCGGTTGGTGTTGGAGAACTCGGAGAGTTGGAGCCTAAGAATTAGGTAGGTTTGTATCCTCCTTTTGGTTGGATCCAGGGAATTCATGGAGTTGGAGCTTCCTTCATGTTGGAGCCTGATAATCAAGGGGTTGTAACCTCCTTCTAGCTGGAGCCATAGAATTTGGGAGTTGGAGCTTCCCTCGGGTTATAGCCTGAAAATATAGGGGGTTGGAGCCTCCTTCCAGTTGCAACTGGAGAACATAGGAAATTGGTGCTTCCAATGAATGTAATTCTTAAACACATATAAGAAAAATCATTTTGTGGTTTTCTCCCACATTGGGTTTCCACCTAAAAATATCGGTGTACATTGTATGTGTATGATTTCTCATTGTTCATGGTTTATTTATTCTGCCCTTGTTGAATGATATTGATAAATTGATCATAAAGTTAAAACTCTTATATATTTTGGTTAAAAGGATTAAAAGGCTCTATTATTGATTCATCCNCCTCTCAGTAATCCAACAATTGGTATCAAAGTAGGTCCTTCAAGAGACAATTTAACCACTAGAAGGTGATCATGTATTACTCTAAGATTGGGATACACAGTTTGATGGGGAAGATTATTCCCTCTGGAGCAGAATAATGCAGACACACATACAGGCACTAGGATCAGTGGTAGATGGATACAAAGAAACAACCATTCCTCCAATAGACAAAGATGGTTGAAGAAAATAATTCAAGAGACAAAAGTGCACTCGTGAATGGTTTGGCTAAATCAATATACACCAAAGTTATGCACTGTGATTTTTCAAAAGACATCTGGGTCAAAATGAATAATATATATGAAGGAGATGAGAAAGTCAAGGAAGTTAAACTTCAAATCTTCATAGAAAAATCCAAACAATTGATTATGAATGAAGATGAAAACATAGCTTCCTACTTTTTATGAGTTGATGAAGTACTAAACAGTATCAAAGGTCTGGGAGACAAGATAAATGAATAGTTCATTGTAGAAAAGCTATTGTGATCCCTACCGATGAGATTTGATTCAAATATTTCAACACTAGAAAAGAGAGAGGATCTAGCTACATTGACCATGAATGAGTTACATGGGACACTCACAGCTTATGAGATGAGAACATAGCAAGACAATTCAATTACAATGGAAGAAAAATTAAAATCATCTAAGGAAAATCAAAAGGGTAAGCAAAAGGAAAATTCAGATAGTAGCAGCAGTGATATCTCAGAAGATGATGAAGAAGTAGCCAACATCGTCATAAGGATGAAAAAGGGAACCGAAAAATATAGAGGTAAGCTTTCATTGACTTGTTTTAATTTTGATGGTATTGGTCATTTTTTTAATAAATGTCCCCATAATTAAAAAAAAAAAAATGAATAATACGACTCTAAGAGTAAACAAATATACAAAGGAAAAAAGAATGAAAAAGAAATTTTTCAAGAAAAGACTTTGCACCAAAGAAGATGCTTCCTCATCAGATGAAGATGAATTCAACGATAGTGATACATAAATTCATGGATGTAGAAGATTCCGATGAACAAGTATCCAAAGAAGAATATGAAGAGGCAGAAGTTGACTACAAAGAATAATTGTTGAGTGCCATAGAAGCTATAAAAAGGGAAAAGAAGAAAAACAAGTCACTTCAGGCACAACTAAAATGAAAAGACGGAGTTCAAAATTCCAACTCCAAAGAACTAGAGAAGATGATCAATAAATTAAAAATCCAAGTAGAGGAAGACAACAGAATTGAATAAGCACTCAAAGAACAGTTAGAAAAAAGATACAGGATCATTGGAAATTTGGAAGCAAAGATTATCACATTGAGAAAAGACCTTCAAAAGAAAAACATGTATAACGGCTCTAAATTTTTGGATGATATTATTAGTAGTCAAAGGCCACATCGTGAAAAGTATGAAATAGCATACAACCATATAGAAAAGGGATCAAGATCCAAAAAAAAAAGATCAAGAAACAAAACTAAGAAGCTACGCAGAGATAGTCACAGGATCTCCTAAGAAGAAAGAAGACAAGAAGTTTCACAAGAAATATCACAGAGACACTCCACCAACCAGAAGATTCAGATTTCAGAATCAACAGTATTCTGAAGCAAGAAGGCCTCAAGAAGAATAAGAGTTTAGAAGAATAACTCATTTTAGAATATCTCCAAATCCCAGGCATCAAACTATATTCCTTGGATTATGTTATTCATGTAACAATTTTGAACATAAGGTTGGAAATTGGAGATAAAATGACAGAAACATAAACAACCATGAAATATATGCACGAGAGGTTATTCAAGAAGGCCTAGTGAAATACAAAGAAAAAACTACAATAGGTTTGAATCCTTGAGTACTGAAACAGAATGCTACAAGTGCAACAACTTTGGACACAAAGCCAAAGATTGTAGAATGAAAGTTCCTCCAAGAGAATCACAACATTGTAGATTGTTTGGCAATAAGTGGTAGATGGATACAAAGCAACAACCATTCCTCCAATAGATAAATATGGAAAGAAAATTGAAGAAAATAATTCAAGAGATACAAGTGCACTCCTAAATGGTTTGGCTAAATCAATATACACCAAAGTTATGCACTGTGATTTTTCAAAATAAATATGGGTTAAAATGAAGAATATATATGAAGGAGATGAGAAATTCAAGGAAGTTAAACCTCAAATCTTCAGAGAAAAAATAAAACAATTGAATATGAATGAATATGAAAACATAGCTGCCTACTTTCTACGATTTGATGAAGTACTAAACAGTATAAAAGTTCTAGGAGACAAGGTAAATGAATAGGTCATTGTAGAAAAGGTATTATGATCCCTACCGATGAGATTTGATTCAAAGATTTCAACACTAGAAGAGAGAGAGGATCTAGCTAAATTGAACATGAATGAGTTACATGGGACACTCATAGCTTATGAGATGAGAACATAGCAAGACAATCCAGTTACAATGGAAGAAACATTAAAATCATCTAAGAAGACAAATCAAAAGGTAAGCAAAATGAAAATTCAGATAGTAGCAGCAATGATATCTTAGAAGACGATGAAGAAGAAGCCAACTTCGTCATAAGGATTAAAAAGGGAACCAAAAAATATAGAGGTAAGATTTTGTTGATTTGTTTTAATTTTGATGGTATTGGTCATTTTTCTAATAAATGTCCTCATAATAAAAAGAAAAGAATGAATAATATGACTCTAAGAGTAACCAAATATACAAAGGAAAAAGAATGAAAAAGAATTTTTTCAAGAAAAGCCTTTGCACCAAAGAAGATGGTTCCTCATCAGATGAAGATGAATTCAACGATAGTGATACATAAAGGGTCATATTCATGGATGTAGAAAATTTTGATGAACAAGGCTCCAAAGAAGAATATTCATGACAAGTAGTCAAAGGACACATATGACAAGTACAAACTAGAATACAACCATACAGAAAAGGGATCAAGATCCAAAAAAATAGATCAAGAAACAAAACCAAGAAGCTAGGAAGAGACAGACAGAGGATATCCTAAGAAGAAAGAAGACAAGAAGTTTCAGAAGGAAGATCATAGAGACACTCCACCAACTAGAAGATTCAGATTTCAGAATCAACAGTAGTCAAAAACAAGAAGGCCTAAAGAAGAAGAAGTGTTCAAAAGAATAACTCATTTTAGAATATCTCCAAATCCCAGGTATCCAACTATATTCCTTGGATTATGTTATTCATGTAACAATTTTGGACATAAGGTTGTAAATTGGAGATAAAATGACAGGAACATAAACAACCATGAAAGTTATGCACGAGATGGATATTCAAGAAGGCCTAGTGAAATACAAAGCAGAAACTACAACAAGTTTGAATCCTTGAGTACTGAAACAGAATGCTACAAGTGCAACAACTTTGGACACAAGGCCAAATATTGTAGAATGAAATTTTCTCCAAGAGAATCACAACATAAAAACAACAGTTGTAGACAGGAACCTCAAAGAATATGGATAAGGAAGAAGAATCAGTACAACAATGAAGAATGCACACTCGCTCTACAATCTCAACAAAAGAAATGTGGTTGGTATGTTTATAGTGGTTGTTCAAAGCACATGACATGTGATATGGACATGTTTCTAACCTTGGGAAAGGAAAGATATGGGTCAGCCTCTTTTGGAAATGATGACTCAACCAAAATCATTGGAAGAGGCATAATCATGGTTGAAAATAAGGATACCAGGGAAGAAAATGTTCTACTAGTGGAAGATATGAAACACAATATTCTGAGTTTTAGTTAAATGTGTGACCAAGGTCACAAACTTGTGTTTGATTCACAAAAATGCGAGATAAGAAAAGGAAATTCAGGAAGAGTGGTGGTGAAAACTGTGATAACTCCAAGAAACATATATGTACTAAGTGAAATTGGAAAGGAAAAGTGTTGTTTAGTAAAGGAAGATGAAGTTTGGCTATGGCACAAAAGAATGGGTCACATAAATTTCAATAATCTTGTCAAGGTCAAAAAAAAGGAAGAAGTCAAAGAAATCCCCCATATCATGAAGCCAACCAACACTTTATGCAAACATTGTCAACAAGGAAAGTAGACCAAGACCAATTTCAAGTCAAAGGAATACTCCACAACAAAACCACTGGAAATTTTGCATATTGATCTAGTTGGACCAACTATAATGAAGAGGTTGAAAGTTGAGCAGTATTTTATGCTATTGGTTGATTATTATACAAGAATGACTACAATTGTTTTTCGTAGGAAGCATTCATAGGAATTCGATAACTTCAATATGTACAAGGAGATGGTCGAAAATGAAATATATTTGAAAATCAAATGCTTGAGATCAGAAAATGGAGGAGAGTTTACTTCAAAGAAATTTATGGATTTATACATTAAGTATGGGATAAAAAGGAAATTCTTTGTTTCTAGGACACCACAACAAAATAGAGTCGTCAAAATGAATAACATGACAATACAAGAAAGGGCTCTAACTATGTTAATGGATTCCAAGTTGACATAAGTCTTTTGGGTACATGCAGTGTATACAACAATTCACATTCAAAACAAAGGAATGCTTAGAAACAACAAAGATAAAACTCCTTATGGGCTATGGAGAGGAAGACCAATAAATGTGAAGCATTTCATAGTTTTTGGAAGCAAATGCTACATCAAAAGAGAAGATGGAAGAATGGGAAAGTTTTATTCTCGTATGGACAAAGGCATACTTGTTGGGTACTCTAGAACAAGGAAAGCATATAAATGCTTCAATCTAAGGCTCTACAAAATTTTGGAAAGCATCAATGTGATGTTTGATGAGATAGGTGGACGAAGGATAAAAGAAGAAGGCAAGGACTCATTGGAACAGGTTGATCTCAAAGAAGAAGTAAAGGAAGAAGAAGTAGAAGAACAGTAAGATGAAGAACAGTAGTCAGAAGAATAGAAAGAACAACAAGATATTCAAGTTGTGCCAAAGACACCTAGAAAATGAATACAAAAGTGTCATCCATCATATCAGATTATGGATAATAAAGATACAGGAGTTGAAACTAGAAGAAGAATCTGTTCACCAGAACAACTGCACCTAGCATTATTATCTACAATTGAGCCAAGTAGTTTTGAAGAAGCTAGTAAGGATTAATTCTAGATCAAATCCATGGATGAAGAGTTAGATCAGATAGAGAAGAATGACACTTGGGAAATGGTTCCAAGGCCAAGGAATAAGAATGTGATTGGTACAAAGTGGGTCTCCAGAAACAAATTGAATGAAGATGGACAGGTTACCAGGAACAAAGCAAGATTCGTATGTAAAGGATACGCTCAGGTTGAAGGTATAGACTATGAAGACACGTTTTCCCCATTTTCCAAAATCGAAGAAATCAGATTGATCCTCACTTATGCATGGTCCATTAATATTAAAGTGTATCAAATGGACATGTATCAAATGGATGTGAAATATTTCAGTTATCATAGAATAAAAATTATGTTTGCATGTTGAAGAAGGCCTTGTATGGTCTCAAACATGCCCCTAGAGCATGGTAATCCATAATAGATAGATACTTACAACAACAAGGGTTCGAGAAATGGAATGCAGACAATAACCTCTACATCAAGGTAAATCAAGATGGTATTTTGTTAATTGAAGTTAATGTTTATGATATTATCTTTGGAAGTGATGACGACAGGATGAG
This sequence comes from Picea engelmannii, assembly GCA_009831015.1. Taxonomy (NCBI): domain Eukaryota; kingdom Viridiplantae; phylum Streptophyta; class Pinopsida; order Pinales; family Pinaceae; genus Picea; species Picea engelmannii. The sequence continues at coordinate 108,387 of ML779241.1, read as the reverse complement.
TCAAATATTTGCAAAGGATATGCAAGATGAGTTTGCAATTTCATTACTTGGAGAATTATATTTATTTTTGGGTCTTCAAATATGTCAAAGCAACCAAGGAATTTTTATCTCTCAAACCAAGTATATTAGAGAAATGATAAAGATATTTGGAATGGAAGATTGAAAACGAGTTGTAAGTTAAGCAAATATGATGATTCAAAGGCTACATATCAGAGGTAGTACATATCAATGATTGGCAACTTACTTTATGTGACAACATCCAGAAAAAATGTAATGCAGGTAGTTGGACATGTGGCACGATTTCAAGCAGCACCAAAGGAATAACATGTTTTAGCAGTAAAGAGGATATTCATATATATCAAGGGTACATAAGAGTTTGGATTATGGTATCCAAAAGGAAAGAATCAATAACTTATTGCTTACATAGATGCAAATTGTGAAGGTCTCATTGATGACTGAATAATTACAAGTGGAGCACCTTTCTACTTGGGTGAGTGTTTGGTATCTTGGCTAAGAAATAAATAGTCATCGGTATCATTGTCTACAACTGAAGTAGAGTATATAGCAGCAACAACATGTTGTACACAGGTTCTATGGATGAAACAAACATTGAAATATATACATGTTGAGTATGATGAGCCCATTCCTATATTTTGTGATAATACAAGCGCAATCATTATCTCAAAGAATCTAGTGATGCATTCCAATACGAAGGACATTCCAATCAAGTTTAATTTTCTACAGGAACATGTTGGACAGAAAAAAAAAAATCAAGTTGAGTATGTTGGGACTAAAAAACAGTTTGCAAATACCCTTACAAAACCGCTTCCAAGGGAATCTTTTGAGTATCTTTGCCAGAAACTTAGAATATCTTCTGTCGCACAACAACTTTTGAATTCTTTACTTATATGTCATAGATTTACACGAGGAAGCACCATGAAGAGGACAAAGAAAAATTCAAATATTGGGAGAAGCCCTAAGGAGAGTTCGGCCAGGGGGACCAGCCCCAAAAGGAAGTTACATTTTCCATTGATGTCAAATAGGGAGAGATTTAACAGATGCATGGAGAGAAAGCACATAGGCATGATTCCAGGGGGACTGATGGTCACAGGGAGAGCATGAGCATCATGACTTTAATATTGTATCAGAGTGTTGCCATCAATTCCAAAGGGGGATATTGTTGATTAATTGGCTTGGTTGTCATTGATGTCAACCCTTGAAGCAAGTCCAATAGAAAATTATTATAGCCCCAGAAGTGTGGATAAGGTATCAGTGAAATTGTAGGAGAGAATATCATATATGGATAGTACATGTTGTGTCATTTTCGGTTATATGTGCTACGTCATGTAGTTCCTCATAGTTGAGGAGATATGGCTTAGATAATTTGAAGAACCCTCATGAGTTATCTAGAATCTCTTAGAAGATCAAAGAAGTCAATTATTCTAGAAACACCTAGAATAAGTTTACTAGTCAAATTTGTTGTAACTAGGAGTTAATCATGAGTAAAGTTGTTGCAATAAGAAAATAATTAAAAATAAATTAGTTGCAACAGCAAGTGGTGAGTTTACTATTTATGGTAAAGTGGGTGCAAGTGGGTAAAGTAGTTGAAAGTGGGTTAGCCCTAAAATAAGGAAGTTGGGTAAAAACGTTAGAAGATAACCCCTAAAGGAAGCTACTTGTAGAGTATAAATAAGAGAGCAAGGGTCTCTTATTAGCATCCATTAAGCACATTGAATATATATTATTGTGAAAGGTTTATTTCATGCACTCATTGATACATATAAAGTTGCACAATTTTGAGGAAGTGAAGGTAGAGTGACGATAAGGTTTCGTGGTCGTGGTGGAGAGCGAAAAGATAGTGAAAAAACCTATCATCTCCGTAGGTCACCCAGTAGACGTCCCACAAGGCACCATCACAAGCTGCATAGACCTTGTCACGCGAGGCCCCGCTTGACACCTCTCCTGCATCATACAAGACACTACCAGAATTGAGGGTTGAGGTATGGTTCAGGTTGTAGAGGTTGACCAGAGGCTAAAGGAAGTGTGATAGTTTTCAGGTATGACATATCATGCTACATGATAAAAAAAAAAGTTATGTTGTATTCTTATGTGTAGTTGGATGTTGTTATTTATATGAGATATGGTTATGGGAAATTGAGGATTTTCCCTAGAAAGGTTGTTGGTTTTATGGTACATACTGTATGAGACAGATCTATAGATATACAATGATGGTATGATTGGTATTTATCATTGGTACATCTTGTTGGGTTGATTGTTGAGGAGTATCTTGTATTTCTTGGTACATGGTTGAGGGATTTTGGTTGAGGTGTGTTGTTGAAGTTGTTGGTACAGTTTGAGCCTGCATAACAATGAGGGTTTGTTTGATGTCTGGTTGATATGAGAGCTTATTATACATGATTATGATTGTTTAAATATGTATGGCACATGACTAGAGAGACATAGTTTCACATAGTTTGAGTTATATTATTATGAAATTGAGTATGATATCTATGTTATCATATTTGATCTTTTGAAAATAGTATTGGTACAGGTTGTTGGTACATGTTCATATAGGTTATTGGTACAGGTTGATTATAGGTTATTGGTACAATTTGACTATAGATTAATGGTACAGTTTGACTACAGGTTGTTGGTATAGATTGGTATAGGTTTACAGTGGAAAATTTCACAATGAGAGACTGAGAATATTTTCATCTATTATTTGACACCTATATTTCAGGGCATCAAGACCGGGAAAGGAAAGGGGGTTGTATCCTCCTTCCGATTGGTGTCTAAGAACTCAAGAAGTTGAAGATTCCTTCAGGTTGGACCTTGAGAATCATGGGGTTGTATCCTCCTTCTGGTTGGATCTAGAGAATTCAGGGAGTTGGAGCTTACTTCAGGTTGGAGCCTAAGAATCAGGGGGTTGTAGCCTCCTTCTGGTTGGAGCCAGAGAATTCGGGAGTTGGATCTGTCCTTGGGTTATTGCTTGAAAATATAGGGGGTTGGAGCCTCCTTCCAGTTGCAGCTGGAGAAAAAAGGAAGTTGGTGCTTCCAATGAATATAATTCTTAAAGACATATAAGAAAAATCGTTATGTGGTTTTCTCTTGCATTAGGTTTCCACGTAAAAGTAATGGTGTATTGTGTATGTGTATGATTGTGCATTGTTCATGGTTTATTTATTCTACACTTGTTGAATGATATTGATAAATATTGATCATAAATTTAACAACTCTTATATATTGTGGTGAAAAGGATTAAAAATCTCTATCACTGATTCACCCCCCCCCTTTCTAGGTTTCCTCACTCTTTCCTCTAGTGGTGTCATGGCCAATACTTTTTGAGGATTCACCCCATAGTCAGTTGGTTGTTGTAAACAATAATATAATTCACATTTACAAACAAGGGAAAATAGGGGTATTACATGGTATTCCATGGGAGCAGTTGTGATGTGAGGAAGGATTGTATGGTATCATTCTAAAATATTTCATGGGTTAAATCCCAACTACCTTATCTATGACAAGGAATTCTATGCCCTGGTTCAATCTTTCAAGACGTGAAGCACTATCTGATGGGAAAGGATACCATCATCCACACAGATCACCAACTACTACAGTATTTGTACGCCTAGAGTAAGCTATAACAAACTAGAAATTGCAAGTGGATGGGGTTTTACAACAATTTCATCGAGTCATCAAGAATAATAAGGGAAACATAAACAGTTTGACAAAAAATTTGTCAAGCCCACCCACATCCAAGATTACAACTTTGGGAACTCTGATGCACATGGAACCTTTGATCCATGATGCATACAGAGAGGGATACATAGAATATGAAGAATTTAGGGAGGTGTTTCAATAACTATAGGGCTAAATTCCTATATAATAAGGTGACAAAAATGTTGATTATCATTTCCAGAATTGGTTACTCGAGAAGCTCAACAAACTCTATGTCCCTAAATGTGAATGACGATAAATTATCATAGAGGCTCACACCTCCAAGTTTTTAGGAAATTTTGGTGTTGGGAAGATCACTTCCAACTTATAAAGGTATATGTACTTGCCTAGAATGCAAGAATATGTAGCACGGTATATTATAGTATGTATACTTTGGTGTACTAGCAAGCCTAGTAACATGAAGCAAGGTATATACGATCCCTTACATATACCCACTTGAACTTGGGAAAACATTTCCATGGATTTTGTGGGAGGTTTACCAAAAACCAAGAAGGGACATGACTATATATTTGTGGTATTTGACAAGTTCAACAAGATGTGCATTCTCATGTCTTGTAAAAATACCATCAAAGGAAAAGAAGAAACAAAGTTCATGTTCTTTAAATAGGTCTGGGTTCACTTTGGGATACCAAGGAGAATCATCTCAGATAGGGATACTATATTTCTCTTAAAATTTTAGGCTACATTGTGGGGGAAAATGGAAACTGAGATGAATATATCTACAACATATCATCCACAAACAAATGGATAGATATAAGTAGTTAGTAAGACTTTGGTGCAACTTTTGAGGGGTTACAATCAAAAGCATTGAAAGATCTAGGATGAAAAATATGATATATACATACATCACTCTCATGATTAGGGTAGTCCATATTTCTATTGGTAAGTCACCTTTTGAAACTTGATTTAGAAATTTTCCACTTTCACCCTTGGATGTTTTATATGGACATCAAGGAGGAGTGATGGAGGACCTCATAGTAGATGCATAGAGAGAAGAAAAATTTGTTGAGAAGATTAGGAAAATCCATTTGCAAGTGTAGGAGACACTGAAGAAATCACAAGAAAAATACAAGGCTAAACATGATCAACACGTGATCTAAAAATGAAGAAGACTTGATAAACTTGATTAAATTAATTGCAAGTGAAATGTTATGTGTTTAAAGAAACCGGATCAATTTGCAACACATAATAAAGGATTACTTATGTAGAAATAAACATAGACAGCAGCACAAATCATTGAACATCATACATAAACACAACAACTTGATAAAGGAGTTCACCCCACTCCGGGCTACATCTCCTGGTCCAGCCTCCAAATGGATGTTTTATATTAAATTGCTCAAAGTGCTTAAAAACATGTCTTACAGTGCTCAAATCAACAAACTGACTGCTTCAATGGCTCCGCAGCGTCCCAAAACCCCTGTCTGGGCTCTTTCGGCACCTGAAACGGTCGAACAATGAGAAAGATATGCCTCCTTGAAGCTTCCTTCTTCCTCTTGCTGTCTCTGGTTCTACAAAATGTACCCTTGTGCTTCAAACCTAGCACACATGCTCTTTAAAGGCATAAAAACCAAGACCCGTATGCAATCGTGCATCGGTCCAAACCGTAGAACGGTTAAGGCGCCTCCAACCCCTAACCGCCTCGGTACTGGGTCATATGGCCCATGGGACCCAAGGTTGGGCGCAAATATGGTTCAACTGTTCAAACGGTATAACTCTCGCGCGCGGTTAATACACCGGTCAAACCACACGCATTAACCAACAGTTATAACTTTCCCGCACACAATTTTTAATACAATGGTTAACATATTTTAATGTATATGCAATGTAATACATTGCAATACATTGCAATGTAATATATATATAACGCGCCAATAGTTCAGGCCACAACATATATGGTCATATGTCCAACGATATGTCCATGGGTCGGGGCTTAGCCCCGACCCGCCCCCCTTTCCAACTATTACAATATTCCAATTCAAATGTATATGCGTTGGGTTATGTAACAAGGAACATGTGCGGGTATGTTGGCTAGCGGATATGTGTTAAAGCTTTACAAAGGGGGAGGTCCAGGGGGCGAACCCCGCGGACTCCCCATAAACTTTTACATATGACAATAATGCCCAACAAATGAGCGACATGTGTCAGCAAATCACTGGTCAACGAACATCCAATCAAAATATTCCACATCATCAATACGCCACATCATCATGATGGTACAGCCCTCCATGTGGCCGTATGGACTGTACGAACAGGTACAGTCAGCATCCCAAATTTTTCCCTGTTTGACTTGGCGGTCAAATCGCGATATCTCCTCCATACGGACTCCATTTGTGAAAGTAAATATACCGCCGGAATCACGAAAACGATATGGATGCAATGACATTTTTTTCGTCTTATTCCGAGCACTTTGAAAATTGAGAAAAAATTGATCCCCTGATCACACCTCCCCATTGGGAAGCTTTTGGACCTCCAAAAGACTATCTCAGTCTATGTGAAGATGAGGGTAAAGTTCCCTCACCCTTCCAACCTCAATCCACTTGGCCTTGCTTGGATTCGTCCCTTTAAGACCAACTCGCAAATACTCCACATTTCCCCGCTTCGAAGTCCTCATCCTTCTGTCAAGTATGGTGTCTTCCTGCAGTTCTGTTAGATACTCTAGAGAAAAATCATCTATGGAAGGAATCTGAACATGCTCTCCTTGATCATCAATCAACGGAGGCTCATACAACTTCAAATTATCAACATTAACAACCGCATACATCTGCATATATGGAGGCAAATCTAAACGAAAAGCATTATTACCAACTTTATCGATAATTTTGAAGGG
>ML779241.1:23965-77635 GCA_009831015.1 Picea engelmannii | reverse complement strand
TATGGTACAGGTTGATTACAGGTTGGTGCATGGTTGATGCACTTGTTTATGGTATAGGTTGATTACAGGTTGGTGTGTGGTTGATGCACTTGTTTATGGTACATGTTGATACATGGTTTAGATTTATTGGTACAGGTTTACAGTGGTATATCTCGCAGTGATAGTGTGACAGTAGTTCCATCATTCTACTTCTACTTTAGGGTGGCAGGACAGAGCAAGGACAGGTGGTTGTAGCCACCTTCCGGTTGTAGCCGGAGAACATTGGGGGTTGTAGCCTCTTTCTGGTTGTAGCCAAAGATTTGGGGAGTTGGAGATTCCCTCACGTTGTAACCTGAGAAACTAGGGGGTTGGAGCCTCCTTCCAGTTGCAGCTGGAAAATAAAGGAAGTTGGTGCTTCCAATGAATGTAATTCTTCAAGACATATAAGAAAAAACATTATGTGGTTTTCTTCCAATTTGGGTTTCCACGTAAAACATTGGTGTACTGTGTATGTGTGTGATTGTTTATTTATTACTGCTCATTATTGGATAATAATTCTACATTGATATAACATTTGAAGAAAAAGGATTATAATTACGTTATTATTGATTCACCCCCCCTCTCAGTAATCCAACAAATAACCATAAGAACACCACATTAACGCTAAAATGATATCAGAATAACACCAGAAATAACACTTTCATTCTGAGAGCAATGTTCACTTGTCTCTTTGAGGGGGAAACCTCTAGTCGAGCAGAGCTCTATTACAATAATATCCAAAACTAGGGTTCTCATACCCTTGACTCCTATTTATACTAAATATGTCTATCAAAAGAACCATCTAGCAGAAGATCCTTCTAGAAGCGGAAGCTTCTATTAGGTCTTCTTACATTTGACTTATTCTACATTATTGCAAGGCCTTATTAATATTGACCTTTATTACATCTGAATATATTGTTCTATCTACTTGAGGGGTTAGTTCCCTAACATGTCCTCCCCCTTAAAAACAACCTGATCCTCAAGGCTTGAGATGTGGAAATTGTTGCAGAATGGTAGCTGGTTCCCAAGTGGCGTCTGCTAGAGTTGTATCTTTCCACTGGATTAACACTTCCTTGATGATTGGTTGACGCAAGCGACACTCACACTGGACCAAAACTGCTTGTGGATGTAGTCAAATGGATCCTTCTTCATCCAACTCGGGAAGGTTGGTTTAAGTTTGGCACTTAGTTCCAATCACCTTCTTTAAGAATGAAACATGAAAAACATGTTGTAGCTTAGACTGACTGGGAAAAGCTAACTGATATGCCACATGTCCCACAGGCTTGAGAATGGTATAAGGACCATAAAATTTGGGCGCCATCTTCTGACAATGGTCGGCCTTGAGGGAATTTTTCTTGTAAGGTTGCAGTCGATGAAACACCTGATCCCCTTGTGCAAATTGACATTCCGAGTGAACTTGATCTGCTTGTTGCTTCATGTGATTCTGGGCCATGACCAAATTCTCTTTGAGGGTACAGAGAATAGCCTCTCGAACTGTAAGTGTTTGGTCAACTGCCTGGACCTTTAAGACAGCTGGTAAATATGAGAGAACTGAAGGTGGATTTTGTCCATATATCACTTCAAAAGGATTCATGCAGGTAGTTATATGGTATGAATTGTTGTACCACCATTCAGCTAGGGGTAACCATTGAGCCCACTAATTTTTCTTTTTCAATGCAAAACACCTCAAATATGTTTCCAAACACTTGTTGACAACTTCAGTTTGACCATCAATCTAGGGATGACAAGTTGTGCTAAGATGAAATTCGGTGCCTTGTAGATTGAACAGTTCTTGCCAAAAATTGTTGGTGAAAGTTGGGTCACGATCAGAAACAATAGAATGCAGCATGCCATGAAGCTTGAAGACCTAATCCATGAAAAGTTGAGCCACAATGGATGATGTAAATGGGTGTTGAAGAGAACATAAATGAGCATACTTGAAAAGGCGATCCACTACCACCATGATGACTAATTTATTTCTCGATTTAGGTAAGCCTGTAATAAAATCCATAGAGATATCCCTCCAAATAGCAGGTGGAATCGGAAGCAGTTGTAGTGTGCCAGGAGATTTGATTGTTTCTCCCTTGTTGCGTTGACACACATCACATTCAACTACAAAATTATGAACGTCTTGTTTCATACCATCCCAGAAAAAAGAACGTTTGACCCTGTCATAGGTTTTGGTAAACCCGGAGTGCCCAGCTATGGGTGTAGCATGAAGTTTAGAAAGTATTGTGGATTTAAGTTTTGACTATTTACTTAAATACAAATAGCCTTTGTATCGAAGATCATCATGGAGCCAAGAGTACCCTAGGGAAACTGGATAATTGAACTGCAATTGTTGTATCAAATGTGAACTTTTGGGATCGTGTAGCCATTCCTGACGAACGGCTTGGAGCCAATCTAGTACAATGAAGGAGAGAGAAAAAAGGGATCCTTCATCTTCATATTTTCGGGAAAGTGCATCTGCCACCACACTGTCTTTGCTTTTCTTGTAACTGATCTCATAATCATATCCAAAGAGCTTAGTCACCCATTTTTGTTTCTCTGGGGAGGAAATGCGTTGTTCCAGAAAATACTTGAGGCTTTGATGATCTGTCTTAATTTGGAAGCGTGCCCCAATAGATAAGGGCGCCACAGATCAACGACATGCAGAATAGCCAACATTTCTTTTTCATATATTGATTTGCCCAAATTTCTTTCAAACAGTTGTTTGCTAGTAAAGGCCAAAGGTTGACCCTCTTGCATAAAGACAATGCCAATTCCTTTCCTTGGAGCATCACATTCCATAACAAAGGTTTTTGTGAAATCAGGAAGGGCCAGGACTGGAGTGGTGCACATGGCCATCTTTAAGGTTTGAAAATCCTGAGTAGCTGGTGGAGTCCATGTGAAAGAATTCTTTTTAAGGAGTGCAGTGAGAGGTGGCACAATCTTTCCATAATTATTAACAAACTTGTGATAATAACCTGTTAAGCCCAGAAATCCACACAACCTTTTGAGAGTCTTTGGGTGAGGCCAGTCTTGCATAGCTTCAATCTTTTTAGGATCCACTATGACACCGTCCTTGCCAACAAGATGACCCAAGTACTTGACTTCTGAGGTGCCAAAAGCACATTTAGACTGTTTCAGGAAAAGTTGGTGCTGAGAGAGTAGATGGAGAACTTGATCCACATGAGAAAGATGGCCTATCCAGGTTTTTCTATAGATGAGGATATCATCAAATAAAACTACAACAAAATGACAGAGAAAAGGACAAAAGACATGATTCATGAGGCTTTGGAAGGTGGAGGGGGAATTACACAAGCCAAAGGGCATGACCAAAAACTCATAGTGTCCCTCATGAGTTATAAAGGCAGTCTTAGGAATGTTTGCCTCTTTCATACGTATCTGGTGGTAGACAGAATGAAGATCAAGATTAGTAAAGAACTAGGCACCACTCAATTCATCCAATGGGTCATCAATGACAAGAATGGGAAATTTGTCTTTAATGGTGAGTTTGTTGAGGGCGCAGAAGTCAGGACACTTGCACCAAGAACCTTCTTTCTTTAGTACCATGAACATGGGAGAAGATTAGGGGCTTGTACTAGGGAGGATAACACCTACGTTAAGAAGTTTTGGAACCATTTTCTCAATTTCATTTTTTTGGGGAAAAGGGGTGACGATAGGGACGGATATTGGGAGGAAGGCTTCCTGGTACCAGGGGAATGGAATAATCATGAACATCACAAGAAGGAGGGATTCCCTGGGGAATGGAAAATACCACTTTACATTTAGAGAGGATGTATTGGAGGTCTTTCGGCATAGAGGGTGTCTCAGTTGCTTGTATGGCATGGAGTTGGGAAATAACACTAGAATGACTTTTTTTGAGCATCTTTTTCATGCAATGGGAACTAATGATCTCAGGTGAACTGATGGTGATTCCTTGGAACTTATATTGTTGGCTCTCCTGGTCGAATTGCATTGTTAATTCCTTAAAATCCATGAGAATTGGACCCAAAGTCCTTAGCCAGTCTGCACCCAACACAATGTCACAACCACCCATGTCGATAGAAAAAATATGAGATTTCAGGTGGTAGTCACCAATTTGGAGACACACATTTTCACAATTACCTCTACATTTCATGGAGTCACCATTGGCAATCATGATTTGGAAATTATTGACTGCATGGATATAGCAATGAGTTTCTTAAGCAATGTGACAATGAATAAAATTATGGGTGCTTCCACTATCAACAAGAATGATGACCTTCCTATGCTTGATGTAACCAATTAGCTTGAGGGTTTGGGGAGAAGAGAATCCAGTGAGAGAATTTAGGTAAATGATTGGTTCTACTTCAAGAGGGTCTGAGGGAGGGGTTATGTCAATGGGTTCAAGGGACTCAGACACAAGGGGAGTTTGAACATCCTCTTCTGAAATATCCTCCGAGATGGCCATAAAAATATTTTGTTCCTTACACTTGTGGCCCGGAAAATATTTGTCATCACAATTATAACAAAGGCCTTTGAGTTGGTGTTCAACCATTTCAGCCCTGGTCAATTTTTGGATCTTTAGTGGAGCAGAAGGAGTAGTGGGATTTACTGGTTTAGTGCGAGGAATAAAGGATGGTTTCCAGTTTTGAGAATAGACAACCTAGTGTGCTTCCTTAGCTCTTTTTGTAGCCTCCACCCAACTTTGAGGACGAGCCATGAGGAAATGGGAACAAATATCATCCTTCAGGCCACTAATAAAACAGTCTCGAAAAAGAGCATCAGACATACCCTCTATACAAAAATCTAGTCACTCAAAAGAAACTATAAAGTCTTCCATTGTTCTAGATTGTTTCAACTTTGTCAAATGGCCTAAATGGTTGGTGTCAGTGTCAAAGCATTCATAAATATCTGTCACAAAGTGTGTCCAAGCAACATACCCTTGACAAGCAATTTTTCTCCATTGCCACCATTGCCAACGTTCTTGATCTAGATGGAGAACACCATACCGGATTTTGGCCAAATCATCTGTAATGTTGTACAAAGAGAAATAATGTTCCATTTGAGTTACTCAACCAGTTGGATCTAAGCCATCAAATTTGGTCACATCCACCCACGAAAGACATATGTCACGCCGAAAGTGATGGGGATGAGAATTATGGGAATGAGATGAAGTTTCAGCTTCGGTATGAAAAGGTGGGTTAGATAAAGGAGGATCTATAGGGATATGCAAATTGGTGAAGATCATCAAAACAACAGATTCAAGCTAGGTAGTCATGTCTTGTTTGAAGTCTTCTTTGAGTTCAGTGATTGATGCGATGATGGAGGAATGCATATTTTGATTGATTGTGGCAATATTGGCACTGAGTTGTCTCACTTCTTGTTGGGTCTCTGTGAAATTAGATTGCAAGTTATTGAAGCAAGCTTCCAATTCTTGGCTATGGGTATGGGACATGATGATGATGGAATCGAAAAGGGTGGGTGGGGTCAAAAAATTTTCTAAAAAATGATAGGTATGAATGTGATAAGGGAGAAGAGATAAATCCAATGGAATAGGTCTCAAATAATGGTGCAAAAATTTACAGACTTTTTTTTAACACCTGTGGAGTTATACTCTGGTCTGAAGAATACTGCAGTGATGAAATGACCAAATGCTTAACTAGGAAGAAATGTGTAGTGATTTGGAAACTCAAACACAGTTTCGTGACAATAGATCTTATATGTTTTATGTTTTTTTTCTGTCCCCAATGGTTAGGTATTCAAGGGTTCTATAGACAAGGGTTTTCCATGTGCTACAACTCTATGATATATGTGTGGGGTCCAACAGTAGTACTCATCCCAATATCTCAAGGCACCAACTAAGGAGGCTAGACCATACCCTCAGCCATACTACCCGACTACCCAAGTACTAGAGAGTATCTTCTCGAGTGTTGTTCTCAGTGACACTATAGCAAGGAGGAGGTCAATCAGTTTATCTAAAGAGGGCTTCAGGAAATCTAGTTTGATCTGTATACAGGTGTTTCCTGATGCACTACCACTCGAAGGGGTACCAACATGGGTTACAAGGGTGGCCAACAAATTTGCGCTTAACAACCACTTGTATTTCCTGCGTGTATGAGTCCCTCAACCGTAGGTTTATGCATGTAATGATATATCTATGTAGCTTAAAGATGTTGGAATACGTCTCTACCCTAAAAACAAATTAACACACAATTTTCTGCCGAGGAAAGTGCTCTGATACCACTTGTAATATTTTAGATATAAAAATTATGCAGAACAAAAATAAAATGCTAGAAATGGCAGAATATAACCAGAATAACACCACAATAACACTGAAATGATATCAAAATAACACCAGAAAGAGCACTTTGATTTTGAGAGCAATGTTCACTTACCTCTTCGAGGGGGAAACCTCCATTCGAGTAGAGATCTATTACAATAATATCCAAAACTAGGGTTCTCATACCCTCGACACCTATTTATACTAAATTTGTCTATCAAAAGAACCATCTAGCGGAAGATCCTTCTAGAAGAATAAGCTTCTATTAGGTCTTCTTACATTTGAATTATTCTACCTTATTGCAAGGCCTTATTAATATTGACCATTATTACATCTGAATATATTGTTCTATTTACTTGAGGGGTTAGGTCCCTAACATAAATCGATGTGAGGAATAATATGGGAAATATCATCATCATCCAAAATATGTTTAAAATACATGAATCCATGAATTTCTAAATGCTTCTTCTTAATTCAGTAATAACATTTCCCACTATTAATGTAGGACATGCTTCAAAATCTCTTATTTAAATCCCCTATTTAAGAACATGAGATAAATCAGTTCATACCCTAATATAAACAAACATAAGCCTGATTTGCATACATATATGAAATTCACACAGTAAACTCAATGTGCATTGAAGAACATAGATTAGAAATATTAGAAAAGAGGAAAATAGAGCACATGATATAATAGAGAGAGCTCTTAGAACAAAAAATGACCATTAACTCTATTGAGAGAGAGAGAGAGGAGTGCCTTTTATCTAAAAGGATGTTTTTTCCTTCTCTTTTATTAACTGGTTACAATAGAAGTTGTTGTAGCTAACTAAATTTATGAGCATTTAATTATGGAACGTTTGTTTATAATAGGAGTTGTTGTAGCTAACTAGATTGCTAAACATTTACTTATGTAGCATCTGTTTACAACAAAAATTATTGCAACGAACTAATTGCTAAGAATTTAATTATGGAGAACCTTTCTCATCGTGAGTTTCCAAGGAGGGGGTGCACCCTTCTTGGTGGCCCAATTCCTCCCTGTTTAGATCTAGAAGCATCCCTACTTCCACTAGAAAATGAGGAAAAGTGTGCCTCAATGTCTCTGTAGAATTCCATTTGTCCTAAGCTAGAGTCTGTCATTTTCGACACACAATATATCAAAGATACTAATGTTGGTGAGTGGTCCTAGGCTTGGAGTCAAGAATTTTATCAACGAGTAGAGGAGGCTGAAGATATGAAATATAATCCACTGGATGATGAAATATAAATGTTTCTTAAAGGAGAGGTGGTTCAAACAACTTGAGGTTGTTAACATTAACAATATTGTGGATGCGCAGCTGTGAAGGAAAGTCCATGTGATATGCATTCTCTCCAATGCATTCCAGAATAGTGTAGGGGCCATATCGTAGTGGGTTAAACTTATGATGTTGGCCTTTGAACCAATGTTTGTCCACTAAGATTGACATATGATCTCCCAACTGAAGGAACAAGGGTGTGCACTTCTTATCACGCATTTGTTTTACGCACTCTTGTGCTACTTGCAAGGCAGTTGCAACCTGATTATGGCACTGAGCTAAGTTGTTGATAAAACACTTAGTTGAATTTTGTTCTTGTTGCTAATGTGAAGACCCAGAAAGAATGAGAGTAAGGTGAATCTCAGAGGGTGCAAAGGGATGAAACCCAAAACAAAATTCTAAGGGTGAGAACCCGGTGGAGGAGTGTGTGGCCCAGTTGTAACTAGACTAGAGAATATGGAAATAAAAGTCTCACTATTTATTTTTAGCAAAATAACTATGAAGGGAGTGGACCAGAGTACGATTAACAACTTCTCTTTTCCCGTCGATTTGGGGGTGAAAGACGATGAAAAAATAAAGTTGACAACCTAGCAAGGACCAGAGAGTATGCCAAAATATGTTGAGAAAATGAGATTCTCTATCATAAATAATACTACTGGGAAATCTGAAGTGGTGCGAAACATGATGGAAGAAGAGGTTTGTAGTCTCAACAACAGAAGTAGTCTTATTGTAGGGGAGAAAGAGATTCATCTTAGAAAAACGAAAAACAACCACCCAAATAGAATCGTGTTTTCGGAGAGTGGTCGGAAGACCACTCATAAAGTCCATGGAAATGGAATCCCTAGGACGTGATGGAAATGGTAAAGGATGGTAAAGACCATGCTTGAGATTGGATGGATTACTTTGTGAAGAGAGAGAACAAGCACAAATGAACATCTCCACTTGTTTGGGTAGCACAAGCCAATAGAAGTGGCGTTGGAGATTGAGGATAGTTTTAGCTATGTCGAAATTCCCCCCACACGTAGAGGGATGTGCTTCATGGATGAGAATAATACACTCTTCAAACTATGGCACACACATTTGGTTGAGTTTGTAGAGAACACCATCACATATAGTATAATCTAGAAAGGGATTTTTATTGATGACAGTAGGTTGCTGCAATGGTCCCCAAATTTCACCAAAACATGGATATGTTGCATACATGTCTTTCCAACCATCATATGTTGCACAATGCACTACTAAAATTTGAAATATCTGATTAGATGGCCTACTTAACATGTCATCCATGTTTTTAGTGGTACCCTTCTTATATTTAATTATGAGATGGAACTGTTGAATACATGCTTCCCACTTCAGATGGTGCTACTATTGAATATTTCTTTATGAATTGATGAAGATCAAGGGGTGATATTTTGTATGAATAATTGTTTCTTTATTGAGAATGTAATGGTGCCACTGCTTCAATTCCTGCACCAAAGTGTAGAAATCCTTGTCATAGGTTTTGTAATTAACGTTGGCCTCTGCAAGAGTTTCTCAATGCTATGCCACTAGGTGACGTCCATGTTCAAGCACAACCCCAATGGAGAAATGATATGCATTTGTCTCAATCTCAAAAGGCTGAGTCATATCTAGAAAATGGAGAAGAGGGTCAGAACATAATGTTGTCCTAAGCTTTGCAAAGTGGCGCTCAACCTTTGTATTCCAAATAAATTTGGTGTGATTAGACAACCGGTCTAGAGGATGGCCCAGCTGAGAAAAATGAGAGACAAATTTTCTGTAGATATTAATAACTCCCATGAAACTCTTGAGGTCATGCAAATTAGAGGCTGATGGACATTATGCCAAATCAAGTACCTGAAATGGATCTAGGTGAACCTCTGCTATGTCCAAAATGAATCCCAAATACTGAACTGATTTCTATCCAAAATATGACTTATTTTCCTTCACCTGAAGCTTGTGTTCCCACAATAGCTCAAGTATGTTGCATACATGATGAAGATACTCTACCCAAGACTTAATAAATACAAATATATCATCAAGATAAATAACCACAAACTTACCCAAGTGTGGCCAAAAGATATCATTAATTAACCTCATAAAGGTGGTATATGCATTTGTCAGCCCAAATAGCACTACCAACCATTCAAAAATCCCAAACCTTGTATTGAAAGCGGTCTTCCATGTTTATACTGCATGCATGTGAACTTGATGGTAGCCAGTTGTCAAATCCATATTTGTGAAGAAACAAGCCCCTTGTAAGTGGTCCGACAAATCCTCAATCTCGGGTAGGGGTAGTGGCTTTTAATTGTATCTTGATTAATGGAATGGTAGTTGGTCACAAGGAACCATTTTGATTCATCCTTTTTTGGAATAATAAAGGATGGGGATGAAAAATGTGACAATGATGGTTGAATATGGCCTTAGTTAAAAATTTGGTCAATTCAATGTTCTATCTCATCAACCTATTAGGGAGCAAGGCGATAGGATGGGGTGTTGGGAAAATAAGCACTAGGAATATGATAAATCATGTGATAAATATATCGAGATGGGGGTAGGACCATGGGTGGAGTGAATACATATCAAAATTCTTGGAGGAAGAGAGCCATGTTCGGAGGTGTAGGGTTGGTTAGGTTATTTGGCTTAATGGGGCACACTAAGGACACAGAGACATATTTGTTCATACTGACTTTCTTAATGGTTGCATGCAAGTAATAGGTTGGGTGAATTTAATAGCAGAGTATGTAAGCACATAGATGCACCCCTCATGTTGTAGGTGGTATTGATGAGTTTTAGCATGGTATACAACGTGTCAAGCCCGTTGGTAGGGAGACATCACAAACCACAGTATCTTGGAAAGGGCCAATAGAAAAGGTCACTACACAACACTCATAGATAGTAAGAAGAGGGCCTCCCTTTTGTACCCAGTTGAGTTGATATGGGGCCATATGCGAAGGGGTGTGGAGTTGAAGGAATTGGAGGAAGTCCTGGGAAATGAGGTTCTTTTGGCTTATGTTGTCCAGGATGAGATTAGCCAACTCATGCTTAATATGATAATTATGTGTAAATAGGGGTACATTGGAGGTGGCAGGTTCATGAGTGGTCATCAAGATCAGAGAGGGGTCACCTTTGGTAGGATTTTCAAGAGAGACAAAGTCAATATGGTTAGGTGAATTTGGTTGAGTGACCTTTAAAAATAAATTCTTGTTGGTGTGAAGGTTTTTATGTGCTCTTCAGTTGGCACATGCATGCAAATTGGTCTTGTGAAAGGTACACCATGGAGTATTTCTGGGTTTGGATGGGGAAGTAAAGGAAATAGGAGAATGAGAAGGATCAACATTAGAAGGACCATATTGGGTTTGAGGAGAGCAGATTCGAGGATCCACCTTACACTCCACATCCAAGGATAAAAGAAAGGCCTTGTCTAGGGTAGGACTCTCAAAAAAATCAACTTCACGATGGAAAATAATTAACAAACTAGAATTAAATTTGACAATTAGTACCTCTTCCAGAACAAAAATGTGCAGCTGGATGTGCAACTTGCAGAAGACATCAATGTATATTTGTACAGATTTATTGGAGAGTTGTCGGGGTTGCAACCATTTAGAGAGGAGGTTTTGGTGATATCTTGCAGGATAGAAGTGGTATCATAATTCTTGACAAAATCCTTCCCAAGAGGCGAGGCATGCAGGCGTTGTATTTGTTGGCTCACCTATCTCGATGACCAAGAAAAAATTCTCAATTTGAGTATCCCACCAAGCTTATGAAATATCCTCCAACTGCAAGCTTTCAATATGAAGCTTCATGTCCTATTCCATCTTGGGAATAGGGATATGTCTTGAAGTAGGTGGAGATACCACGGATCCAAGAATCGACAGTCTCTTCATTCATTTGGCCCAAAAATTTGGGAAATTGAAAGCATGTATCGAGTTGCATGGGTGTTGGAGATCATGGCTACTGCAGACGGAGTAACTCATGAAGAGATATATCTAAACCATGAATTGGAGCGGACAAATCAGATGTTGAGTCCTATGTGGATGGTTCTTTGTGAGGTGATATGAGTTTCAACCACAAATTGGTTCAATATGAAGAGATGCCTCCAAGAGGCTATGAACAATTCCAAAAATATATAGGATTCCATTGATAGTAGAAACACTAAAAATTTGTGAAGAAGGTGCACTGAAATCTTGTGAAGAGGGCATATTGAAACCTTGTAAGGAACTCGCGATGAAATCCTATGGAGAGGGTGCATTGAAACCCTCAGAAGAGGGTGAATTGAAACCATGTGAAGAGGGTCCACTGAGACCCAGTGAATAGGGCGCACTTAAACTATGTGAAGAGGGTGCATTGAAAAACCCTAAGAAGGGCATGAAGATAAATGCTAAGGAGGGTGTACCGAAACCCATGGGACAAACATTGAGATCTAAGAACAGGAACACAAAGAAAAAAAAAAATGAACTAGTGGATGGCTTACCCTCTAATTCTTGATGTCGAGTAGATGCTTGTTGATATCCAAGCTCTAATACCAATTGATATACATACAAATCTAAAATTTAGATAGCAAACTCAATATGCATTGAATAATAGAGATTAGACATATTAGAATGGAGGAAAAAAGAGCACATGAGATAATAGAGAGAGCACTTAGAATAGAAAATGACCATCAACTCTATTGAGAGAGGAAGATGAACGCCTTTTATCTACAAGGTGGCTTTTTCTTTCTCTTTTATTAACTAGTTACAATAGAAGTTGTTGTAGCTAACTAAATTTCTTATCATTTAATTATGGAACGCCTATTTATAATATAAGTTGTTGTAGCTAACTAAACTGATAAACATTTACTTATGGAGTGCCTATTTACAATAGGAATTGTTGTAGAGAAAAAATTGCAAAGCATTCAATTATGGATCCCCTCCCTCATCATGAGTGGCCAAGGAAGGGGCGTGCCCTTCTTAGTGGCCCAAAGCCCCTATTTAACCAATTGAGACAAAGTGGGCCATGCCTAATATAAATGCACATGAATATGTTTTTAATTAGTGTATATCATTACGTGTATAGCATTATGGTGATTTAAGCATAAAAAAGTAAACATGTAATTTCCATTAGTGCATATATGCTGCAATGACCTCATTAACATCTCTAGAACATTAAAATTAAAAAATAAAATAAAATGTAGCTGAGGTAAAATTAGCAACACATTTAGAAACTCTAGAAAGGTTGCACATGATGAATATGACAAATATTAATGAACAAGAAACAATCCTCTTTTACAAATGCAATTCCATGTTAAATTTCTCTCCATACCAACTCCCATAGAATAACAAAAAAAAGTGTCTTATTGGCATGGGTGCCATAATTTATTCCAAATTGAATCATGATCTTTGGTCCTTCATGTATCAATGATCCATAAATAATTTATAAATTTGATGAACCAAAACTTCCTAAAACCCCCTCTTTTATCATCCTAAAACATCTTTACTCACTTTGAAAAGTATTTATCTTTTCAATAACTTCACCCAAAGTTTTTTTTTTTTTGTCTTCTAGCCTAATAATATGTTCCAATGACTCAAAGGATTTCCATTTCCTAAAGTATTGTTAATATCAATGGAGGAAAATAAAAATGAGTTGGCATCCTTCTAAGGAGGAGATTCAAGACTAGATAGAAGCAAGAGAAGACAATTTTTCCCTGCGAGAGACACAAGGATTATGGGTGAACACAAAGGAATGGAAAGACAAATATCTATACTCGGATATGCATGAGATCTTATTAGGATAATTTCCATGTCTGCTGCATGAATGTCTAAAGAGACAACGTGAAGTTAATTCAGCTATGTTTCCAGTAGAGTCGATAGTTTTGGATCAAGCTAATCTTGACAACTTGAAGGTGCTAGATAACAAGCGGAATCGGGCGATTTATTTTTTTTTCACTCAAGTGAATGAAGGATACATTGTTGTGTTTGCTATAGAATATAGTGATTCTTTCATCGAGGCTGAAAGAAAGTTTGAAGAAGGTCCAAGGAAGTGGATGTTAGAATAAATTCCACTTTGGATCAAAATCTTGTGTGTGGAGAGAAGAATGATGTGCATGGTGTTGGGTTGTTATATTATTTTTAGTGAACGTCAAGGTGGATTGATTCAAAGTTGCGGTCTAGGTGATTTGACCAAGTAAATTCGAAGTCAAAGGTCGAGGTGATTCGACCGGGTAATTTCGAATTTGAAGGTTGCCTTGGTTCGACATGGTAAATACATCGAAAACAAGTCTAAGAGGTCAACCGAAAAGAGGTCAATAGGAGGACATGTGGAAACCAACCTAATACTGAATGAAGACATACTAGTAGTTGATGGGTAATCTGACTTGGTAGTCGAACTGTAACATAATCTCGCGATTCACAGGATTTGTAGCCAATTATCTACATGGATCTGTAACCATTTTTGGGTGCCTTTTCTTTAGGGTTTTACCTGTTGTAAAGCCTATAAATAAAGTGTGTTGTAATGCTATAAAACTTGATTAATATTTAGATGATAAATGGATAATCTCCAAGAGTCTGTAATCGTAGAGGTTGTTGGTCATGTAGATGTAAGTTGAATTGGCTACAAGGTTGTTCTTGTGTAAGAAAGAGGGGATGATGTCGATTGTGTATTAGGTGTAGACCAAGGTTAGACATGTAGCCTTTTATTATGAATTAATAAGGAAACAAGAGAGAAAAACACCCAAGGAATGTTGGTTTTCCCATTTTGGGTTTCCAGGGTAAAAATCTCTATGTACTGTGTGTTTGCTTTGTCATTTACGTTCTAGATTATATCTTTATTCCTCTCTTCTACTAGGTTTAGCATGGAAGAGTGTCTCATTTTCTAACATGTGATATTAGAGCTAGGATTAACAACCTTGGATCTGAGCTAACCCTAGGTTCAACAAGAGTTCTAAGTCTGGAATCTTTAAAGATTGTGTTAAAGAATGGAAAGCAACTCGAGAATAGAGACAAAAAAAAATTGTGGCCATAATTTTGAGCTTTGGAATATTAAAATTGAATATCTCCTTGTAGATCGAGAGCAATGGAAAGTGGTCTGTTCAAGTACCATGTTAGAAGGTATGTCGACGGAATAATGGGAGAAACTCGAGAGAAGAGCAAGGTGTATGATTCCACTTTTTCTTGTAGATTCAGTATTGTTGAATGTCTCCGGTGAAGATTCGGCCAAGAAAATGTGGGACAAGTTGGGAATCTTGTAGCAGTCGAAATATATGGAAAATAAGTTGTTTCTCAAATATAAATTGTATCTTCTAAGAATGAGTGATGGCATTTCGGTGATTGAGAATTTAAATGCCTTTAATACCATGATAAGCCAGTTATGTTCTATGGATATTAAAATCATTGAGGAGGAGAATTGTATTATCCTATTATGTTCTTTTCCAGACTCCTAGGATAGCTTATTCATGCCTATAGGGAGTAATACAACCACATTAGCACTAGAATACATGGTTTCATCTCTACTTTCATAATAAATGAGAAGGAAGAACATGGAAGGATCGACCAAAGATGATTTAGTGATGAGAGGTTCACTGATTGACAAAGATAAAGGAAAAATATCCAGTAGAAATTGTAAATAGAAGGGTAGATCTAAATCCCCAGTTCATTCGATGAGAAGATGTTGGAAATGTGGTAAATCTAGAAACTACAAAAAGGACTGCAAGTCGAAGGCAATGGAAGTCAATATAAGATACGACAAGAAGAAATCGACTGAGAGAAATACGACTCCAGATAAGGGAGGTGATGATTACCTGGTGTCAACTAGTACACATTCGGAACAAGATGTTTGGTTTATCGACTCAGGATAATCCTATCATATGACACCACATAGAGAATGGTTCTACAAATATGAACGATATGAAGGTGGAAACGTGTTCTTGGGGAGAACTTGACAACCAAAATTGTCGAACAAGGAAGAGTTCAACTGATACTGCAAGATGGGAGGAGTAGAACCCTTCTAGGTGTGTTACACATTCTGGGTTTGGCAAGAAACCTGATATATTTCATCAATATGAATGATGCAGGTGTGCACACTCTATTTCAGAAGGATTCATGCAAGATGGTCAAAGGTGTGATGGTATTAATGAAAAGAGTTCGGATTGGAACCCTATACAAGGTACTAGGGAGTGTCGACTTGACTAGATGCATCATCATCAGTGTTCCTAAAGTTGACTCAAATTTGACTTGATTCGAGTTGACTCGGGATGAGTCGATTCAAACCGACTCGACAAGTCATCGTAAAGTAGACCCAACCATGCTATGGAACGAGAGGATGGGACACATTGGAGAAAAAGGACTTCAAGCTATGCATAACAAAGTTATGGTCGAATAATTTCCTGAATGTAATTTAGAAGTCAACTTTTGTGAACATTGTATATATGGAAAACAAAGTCTAGTGAGGTTCCCATCTGGTTCAACAAGGAAAAATGGGATTCTAGAGTTGGTTCATAGTGATGTGTTTGGATCTATTTTAGTTCCTTCACTTGGTGGATCCCTGTATTATGTATCCTTCATAGATGATTTTTCTAGGAAGACATGGATATATTTCCCGAGGAATAAATCATAGGGTTTCGATAAATTCAAAGAGTTTAAATCTCTTGTAGAAAACTGGACAGATAAGAAGATTAAGGTGTTGAGAAATGACAACGGTAGTGGATTTTTTGGAAATGAATTTGATCAGTTCTGAAAGTAGTGTGGCATAGCATGCCAAACTACCACACCATATATCCCATATAAAAATGGATTTCCTGAGAGAATGAACAGAACGTTGATGGACAAGGCAAGGATCATGCTCAGTGGTGTTGGGATCGCACAAGAATTATGGGCAGAAGTTGTCAACACTAAAAAATATATATTGAATATGTCTCCTTCGTTGACACTAGTCGACACAACTCCACATGAGTTATGGTCAGGTAAGAATCCTTTGGTTTCACATCTCAAAGTATTTGGATGTGATCCATTCATCCATGTTCCCAAGGAAAAGAGGACCAAGCTAGACAAGAAGGAATACAAATGTATTTTCATTGGATACAAAGAAGGATTGAAATGATATAAGCTATAGGATCCTACATCAAGGTCAATAGTGTATAGTTGAGATACGGTCTTTAGATAATTTGGAAGTAAGTTTGACCCTGAAGAAAATTTTCAGACCGAGAATAATCTTGAGATGGTGTTGTTTGAACTGAGGAACGAAGAAGATGATTCAAACGAGTCGATCAAATCAAAAGAAGAGGTGGAGTAGCCAATCTCGGTTGTAAGGAGGTCATAAAGAGTAAGAAAACCATTCAAAAGGTATAGTCCGTCCAACTTCCCTTCCACATACGTGTTAACTTCCACCGGCGATGAGCCCAAGTCAATATGGGAGGCAATCAAGTCAGTAAAGGGAAAATTTTGGAAGGACACCATGGTTAAAGAGATGGAATCTTTGCACAAGAATGAGACATGGGACTTAGTGAAGTTAGGGGGGGTAACCCCCCCTGCACTCCCCTGCATGGGTGAGTGTACATTCTTCTGGGGTGTAAAGTCTTCATGGGGTATAAACACGGCTGAAAACAAAGACTTCTTAATCAAGAAGATAATCAGACTCCACAACCAACACACAAGCCTAGCACTAACAAAGAATGTTATGTTAAACTCAATATATTTGAACCTAAATAAACTAATTTCCATTCTTAACACATCCAACCATGCTAATAAAGCTTGATTGAGAATAAATTTGTAATGGTAACACAGAGAATTTCCTGGTGGGAAAAAGGAGGTCATTACTTCTAGCGAAATTGCAGAGGAAACATGTGTTTAGAAATATGATTGAGCATTCTCTCAATGAAAACGTGAAGGGAGAGCTTGTTTGAGTCTATGGCATAATTTTCTGAATAAAAGCGTGAAGGGAGAGCTCGTTTGAGTCTCTGACATCCATTTCTGAATAAAAACGTGAAGGGGGAGCTCGTTTGAGTCTCTGGTGTAATCTCGCAAAGAAATCATGTCAATCACATGTGTAGGAACACTAACATAATGTCTCAAAATAGATACATCAAAGACATCGTGCATACACCTCAAAGAATCAGGCAAGGCTAGTCAATAGGCCACGGGTCCCTTCCTTTCCACAACTTCAAAAGGTCCCAAAAACCTACGAGAGATTTTATCACCCTTTCCAAACTTGATCGAATACTTGTGCAGTTTCACCCGTAGAAAAACTCGGTTGCCAACTTCATAATTGCGGTCAATGTGATGCGCATCGACATAACTCTTATGTCGATCTTGCACTTCTTTAATCCTTTCTCTTATCGATTGCATTTTTTCTTCCATTTCTTGGATTGCTTCTGGTCCTAACAGGACCCTATCCTTAAGTTGATCCCACCTCAATGGCTTCTGACACGGTCTCCCATAAAGAAACTTAAATGGTGCCATATTAATGGTACTTTGATAGTTGTTGTTGTACGCAAAATTACCAATGGAAATAACTCCTCCCAATGCTTTTGTTGGTCCATCACATACATTCACAACATATCTTCCAAAACTTGGTTCGTTCTTTCCTTTTTCCTGTCTATCTCTGGGTGATATGTTGTACTAAATTTCAATTGTGTCCCCAAGGCCTCTTGGAAACTGGTCCAAAAACATCATGTAAACATCGATCCTCTATCAGATATGATCATTTTTTTGGCATGCCATGTAATCTTAAAATATCACTGACAAAAACTCTAGTTATATCTGGTGCCTGATACGTCATACGCATAGGAATAAAATGTGCACTCTTCGTCAAAGTGTCAACTACCATGAAAATTGAGTCATTCCTCCTTGTCATTAGCGATATTTCAACGATAAATTCCATCGAAATGACCTTTCATTTCAATTCTGGAATATCATGTGGTTGTAGTAATCATGTTGGATGTTAATGTTCAGCCTTCACTTGCTGACATTCTAGACATCTCGCCATGTAGCTAACTATGTTGGCCTTCACTCCTTTCCAGAAGAATAAGGGCTTAATGTTTTCCCTCATCTTCATGACTCCTGGATGAGCCATGTACACTGCTCTATGAGCTTCGCTTAAGATAAAAATTCTCAATTCATCGTTAGGAGGTACATAAATTTGGTTATTATACCTCATCGTTCCATCATTTTCCAATGTATAACCTTCAAACCTTGGCACCATCATGGTTTCTTGTCTGATATTGTCCTTAACTTCCTTGTACCAGTCATCGTCGATCTGTACAGATAGAATATTTTCTCTAAGATTCATCTAAAGAGGTATCACCGAAATATGTGTGGTCTTTGACTCAACGCATCTACCACTCTATCCTTGTTCCTTTTATGTAAGTAATCTCAAAATCATATTTGTAAAGAAATTCTGACCAACGCCTTTGTCGCGTGTTCAAGTCACTCTCCATAAATATGTGTTGCAATCCACAGTGATCTGTTTTTACTTTGAATTTGCATGCAATCAGATATTGTCTCCACGCTCTCAAGGCATAAACAATGGAGAATAACTCTAAATAATGTGTGGCGTATTTCTCCTCATGCTTTCTTAATTTCCTTGAGATGTAAGTGATCACTTGATTGTCTTGCATCAAGAATCCGCCCAAGCCTTTATGGGATGCATCCATGAATACCAAGAATTCCTCGTCCATGTCGGGGAA
Source organism: Picea engelmannii (assembly GCA_009831015.1). Classification (NCBI taxonomy): domain Eukaryota; kingdom Viridiplantae; phylum Streptophyta; class Pinopsida; order Pinales; family Pinaceae; genus Picea; species Picea engelmannii. The sequence continues at coordinate 58,422 of ML779241.1, read as the reverse complement.
TTTTAGTATTGGCATTGTCGTCAATAGCTCCTTGAGCCTTCAAAATGCTTCCACGTATTTCTCGGTCCATACAAATTTCTTGTTTTTATTCTGCAATTTCATGATCGAATTTGCTATCTTCGAAAAACCTTCGACGAACCATCAGTAATATCCTGCTAAACCCATAAAGCTACATACTTCTGGTATGTTCTTCGACGCAGGTCATTCCATAATAGCCTCTACCTTTGTTGGATCCACAACGATTCCTTCATCAAAGATGACATGCCCTAAGTAATGAATCCTTGATTGCTAAAAAGAGAATTTCAACAGTTTCCCATATAATTTGTTTTCTCGTAAACACTGTAGTAACAAGCGCAAATGTTCATCATGTTCTTCCGTCGTTCGAGAATATATCAATATGCCATCAATGCATACTTGAAAAAACATGTCCAAGTATTCACGGACCACCCCATTCATCAAGATCATGAATACCCTCGAGGAGTTTTTCAGTACAAATGGTAAAACGGTAAACTCATAGTGTCTGAACCTCGTCTTGAATGCAATCTTAACAATATCATCCTCCTTAATTTGTAACTGGCGATAACCTTATCTCAAGTCGATATTTGAAAAAAACATCATGCCTTTCATTTGATCAAACAAATCGTCTATTCTTAGCAACAAATATTGGTTCTTGATTGTTTCCTTGTTCAATTGATGGTAGTCATTACAGAGTCTCCACGAACCATCCTTCTTTCTTATGAAAATAATAGGTGCACCCCAAGGTGACACACTTGGACATATAATTCCTAGGTCCAAAAAATCCTTCAGTTTCATTTTCAACTCCTATAACTTAGGTGTTGACATCTGATAAGGCATTCTTGCTATCGGTTCAGTTCCAGGTTTCAAGTCGATGGTAAACTCCAACTCTCTTTCGGGTGGTAAACCTGGTAACTCTTCTGGAAAAATGTCTGCAAACTCTCATACTAAAGGAAGGTTTTCTAATCCTTTCACCTCTCACTTATCATTTAGAACTAAGATTTCATATATATTACATCCTTTGTGCATGCTCTTCCGTAGCTGTAGGGAAGAAATGAACCTCAAGGACACTCCCCGGTTTCTTCCTACAATCACTCTTCTTTTTCCCTCATCATTGGTCAAACTCAATCATTTCATCTTATAGTTGAGTATTGCATCATACAATTCCAACCAGTCCATATGGATCATGATGTCATGCGATCCTAAGATCGTGGCATATAGGTCAGACTTCGTTAAAAAATATCCCAAGTTAATGCGACAGCCCATAACTCTTCCTCCAACCTTCTTTTTGACACCCGAAGCCATTTCTACGTACCTAAACTCGTCCTCCTCTACTTCCTTTACATTAATTATTTTCAGCGTTGCACTATAAATAAAGTTGTCTATAGCACCGAGATCTATCAAAATACTAAAACTTTGGTCGGCGATAGTACCTGACGTCTCTAGCACATTGGACTGGTACTCGGCTTGGTGGTTATCCACCACATCATAAATCCTATGGGCCTTGCCCAAATCTCCCACTATAATGTCTCTGGTTGACCTGACTACTCTGGCCCTCTCCACTGAACAGTCTCATTGGTAAAGTAGCTCTCCACATGTCCAACATTTGTTCTTCGGTCCAAGACCCTTGGTCCCTGAGGTAGAATTTGTTGGACTACCATCTTGAGCTCATGTTTTGTTCTTCTAAACATGCCTAAATTGATGTTGTTGCAGGCAATGTTGTTGCTGATGCGGTGGTCCTCTATAGGGAGTCCTCTGTTGAGGAGACGATCTTCATGGTGTCATGAACATGGATCCTCTCGATGTATCTTGATACCCTAATGTATGTATGGCTAGTGTCTGATGTTGTTTTTCACATGTTGTTGTTTGTCCAGTTGGTCTTGCAGAAGTCCTGCCCTGACCCCCATTGGTCATCTCTTCCTCTACCATGAGGGCCTTCTAGACTGCATCATGCAACGTCTGTGGGAATTAATATCCTCACCTTCGCACGGATGTTGAAGTTAAGGCCAAACACAAACTCATTTACCTTCATCTTCTTCATGTTCAAATGTGGAGAATACCTAAGAAGCTCCATGAATTGGGCCTCATACTCTGGCACCGTATGACCACCATGTCGTAAGGTGTTGAACTCATTGAGATGGTGCTCGATGAATTCCTCTGATAAATACCTCGCCCGAAATCGTTCCACGAACAGTTTCCATGACATGTATTCAACGACCATGTTCAGTTGAGGTAGGAGCATCTTCCACCATATAAGTGCGCTTCCCTTCAGCTAAAATACCACCATGCAGACCTTCATGTTGGAGGTATAGTCATGAAGTGAAAATCACATCGCCATGTTCTCCAACCAAGACTCGGTGGCTGAGCCATCCGTGGCACCCATGAACTTGAGAAACTTAACATTCTCGAGTTCTCTATGAATGCTACCATTTCCAGCTGGTGCGCATTTTGGACCTTCATTGGGTGCAGGCACCCTGGCTTGCCGCCTCATCTCTATGTAGTCAGTTAATCAAGGCCTCTGACATCCTCTGAAAGGACCTCATAAAACCAACCACATCCCCCACAAAAATCTTCTCTTGTTCAATGACTTGTTCTTCTCCTTGGGGTTTAGAACCCTTAGGCATGGATGCTACTAGAGGAGTTGCGCCTCTAGCCCTGACACCACGTCATCTACCTCCACGACATCCTCTAAACCATGATTACCTGCATGGAAAAATTTCATTTTTTTATTAGCGATAAGTTATTAATTCATTTTCTAATACAGTGGACGGCGCAATCATCCCAATTCATAGGGTTGAACTGGCTTTGATACCATATGTAACGGCCCCTCTGTTACCACAACAATAGTGATGCACAAAAGGTAAATAATGTTTTTTTAAGCATTAGGAAATTAACGTCAACCCATAATTCATAGCAATGCATAATCAACATGACATCATAATTAAAGGCATTACAAGTGACAAATCATCGAAGTCAATAATGACACCAAGACAACACATTGACATAAATAATCGCAACACATGATCACACATAAACATAAATAGCGACGTAGTTCAATACATCACAATCAACTGAAGCAAATATATAAATAATGATCGATCATGTCATTGAATATAAATTACTACCTTCCCAACCTATCATGCATGGTTAGGACCTCCAGGACACATAAGCAACGCTCAATCCCAGGATTCATCCAATTGATTTTGACCACTTAAGATCTTAGGGTTGGTGATTGTTCTGAGGAACAACGAGGTATCTAAGTCCCTTAATCAATCACATCTCATAACTTCAGTCTAGATTATCAGTCATACATTAACATTATCACATGGTGCAAGAGAACTCTAACTACTGAAATAATCATACATCAACTTCAATTTCTTGGTGCAAAAGAAATCTGATCACATAACCAATCATACATCACATTAATTTCAAGGAACAAGAGTAATCATCAATTTCTTTTGTGGTGCAAAAGAAATCTAATCACATAACCAATCATACATCACATTAATTTCAAGGTGCAAGAGTAATAATCAATTCATTTTGTGGCGTAAAAGAAATGTAACCACGTAACCAATCATACATCACATTAATTTCAAGGCACAAGAGTAATCATCAATTTATTTCGTGGCGCAAAATAAATCTAACCATGTAAACAATCATGCATCACCCTTCGTCATTGTTACTATAGTTTTTCCATTACTCAACAATATAAAATAATTCTACCAACGTTACAATAAATCGATTCTAGTGCATTGACAAATTATAATCTGATTAATTAAATTACCCATTAAATCTCCATATCCTAAAATTCTAATTACTGAGAGCTATAGTCAGAGACGTGCCCTCATATCCATAAATTTATTTTATCCAAAGATTGTATTAATGAATGTTTGTCTTTTACATGCGTTGTAGATCTGATTTAGTTGTATGTTTTACTTTATCAAATAATATATTTTATAACTCTGTGATATACAAAATCATGTATACTAGTTGTGAGTGCCACACACTTACCACAATGGTAAATAAAAATCTTATATGAATAAAATTAATCTTACAGAAATTGAAAGGCTGTAATCCCAAAGCAATAAAATTAGTTTTCAATTTCCTATTGATGGTTAGATTGAACCAATTCTTATCGTAATCAATGCAGGAGACATGGCCTGCAATAAGCTTCCATTATTTCCTTACTAGATGCTTTCGATTGAACAATGCAGCTAGTGATATATACACTTCACAATACCATCTTAGTGATAAATCTAGAAAGCTGATAAGACAAGAGTATTGCACATTTCATCTAGTTCGTGATTTCTCCTATCATTTATTTAATGATTGCTTGGTGGCACTGAAGTACTTTTTCAAATGTGATGAATGCTTTATTATTTTATGATCAGACATCTGAACAATTAATAAGCATGTCCTCAAAATACCAACAGCATTAGCCTCTAGAGACAGACAAAAAAGAAATTGTTTCCACAAAAAATCGCCCATCTCAGAGAGGAAGATTCACCTATAGCTCATCAAAATAAATTGGATTACAAATGATGGGTAGCGTCATAAGCCTATCACTACTAACAAATAATATTATGTTAAATTCAATCTATTTGAACCTAAAATAAACTAATTTCAATTCTTAACACATCCAACTGTGCCAATAAATCTCGATTGAGCGTAAATTTGTAATGGTCACACAGAGCATTTCCTAGTGCGACAAAGGAGGTCGCTATTTCTAGCGAAATTGCAAAGGAAACATGTGTTTAGCAATCTGATTGAGAATTCTATGAATGAAAACATGAAGGGAGAGATCATTTGAGTCTCTGGCATAAGTTTCTGAATAAAAACATGAAGAGAGAGCTCGTTTGAGTCTCTGGCATCAGTTTCAGAATAAAAACGTGAAGGGAGAGCTCGTTTGAGTCTCTGACATAAGCTTTTAAATGAAAACGTGAAGGGATAACTCGTTTTGGATCTCAGGCAAAGTTTCTAAATAAAAACGTGAAGGGAAAGCTCATTTGAGTCTCCCGCATAAGTTCTGAATAAAAAAATGTGAAGGGAGAGCTCGTTTGAGTCTCTGGAATCAGTTTCTTAATAAAAACATGAAGGGATATCTCGTTTGAGTCTCTGGAATAAGATTCTTAATGAAAACATGAAGGCATAACTCATTTTGGATCTCAGGAAAAGTTTTTGAATAAAAACGTGAAGGGAGAGCTCGTTTTGGATCTCAGGAAAAGTTTATGAATAATGAAAAAAAAACGCTAAGTGAGAACTCTTGTGGGATCTCTGGTGTACAACCCACTGATGCACAATGAATCCTTTCAATTCATGAATATCTCATATTTTGATTATGAGCATGGAATTAAATTCCACGAAACAATCAACAACAGTACCAAGCGAAATCAATCCAATATTTTACTAAGTTCTAGTCTCGAGTTTCGAGGAATCAAATCTTATATAGATTAAATTGTTATATATTAATTTTTCATGTCAGGGTACATTGTCTCCATTCAGGTGGCTCCGAAAAGGGGCACAATTATAAGAGAAAGCATAATTGATACTCTACAAGAAGGAACAATAACATTCAACAACAACATATAGTTAGAAGAAGTATTGAATAGACAGTCAACCACAATGTTCAACTAGAAAAAAACATATTCAAGAAGTACACCCACAAGTTATAATTTTGGGGTTGAATGGAAGAACCAGATAACCAGAAATTTACCGAATGCAAAAAAAAAAAAAAAACAACTCCAAGACCAAAATTCACTGTCTAGGTTTCACAACTGTCAGGATTGGGTTAATTCGATTATAGAATTACAACCCTGTTCATGGTGAATCTCTAACATCCTGTTTTACACAGTTAAATATGAATACAATTACAAATATTAGAATAAGAAATACAGTAACTGAAGGTGGTGAAGTCGAAGATGTTCCTCTGCGTTGATGCTCCCTCCTACCTCTCACTTGCTAACTGTGAGACTTCATCAGTACCTCCCAACCAACGCTAGGGGTAATTTTCTTCCTCCTTAGCCCCTGAGTTGCAAAGGGGCCACACACACACACAACCAGGAATCCTCTAACTCCTAGCTTTCTTCACATGGTAAAGCCACCACATTCTCTCAAGATGGGTATCCCAACTCTCACAAGTAAAACCAGTAAAAAATTATGCAGCATAACAAGTGTGTTTTTCTTTTTCCATTTTCCCCATTTTCTTTATAGGAGTTTCCTTAATGACCCATTGCCACTTGCACATTTAATTCACTTTTAAATAATTAATTAAGAATTATTTCCCCCATACACTTGTCACCCTCTCCATAAGTTGCACAAGAAAATTCCATAATTTAATTTAATTAAAAGTCAATTTCTCTCACCCATCCTAAACGCGCTCCTTAAATCACTCCTAGTTGTTTCTTTATTCCCCTTATTTCCAATTAATGATTGATGTCTTACTAAATATGAGTTGAGTTAAAATTGGATTCTTCTTTAGTTAGACTAGTGTTAACTAGACTCTAGATTCCTTTCTCCACGTACACACTCTCTCCTCTTTGTTTCTTTCTTATTTTAAAAATTCTCTTTTAATATTTTCTTACACATATGTGCCTTAAATCAAATCATTAGGATTACTTTATTTTACTTAATTATGGTATTTATTTACCTCATTCCCATTTTGATTTAGTTACTAATTTCAATCTAGCCTCTTTACCAAACTTAGACTTAGGCTTAATTAAATTTTATTTGAAAAGGCTTAGACTCTTAGGGATTTATAATTACCAAATGTATTCTTTAATTAATTAATTAATCTGGTCGTGATCAATATTTTATAAGGTTTAATTATTCGCTCAATGTTTCCTAAGCCACCTAGATTCATTGACTTAAGTTTTAATTATGTGGTGTGCCCTTCAAGATGCACTCCGTGCTCCAAGGGTGCCACTCGCCCTTGAATGGTTTTGGTAGTTTTCCAACCCCTAGAGTTAGCACTCCATTCGAGCGACCTTGTGAGATACTATGGGCTTCTAAGGAATAAGGACCATGTCGTATTGCACGCCCTTTAGAAATATTTGTGGGTGACTGTCTCATTCTTCCCTCACGGCATCATGGACCTCTCGAACTAGGTAATCGTTAACCTACAATTCGAGCCATGGTAGGAGTGCTAGTAGGCTGTGACAGGGAAGTTGCCACACCTCTCCCTCAATGTATGGTCTATGTGCATGGCACCCTTACTCCTTACATGAGTCATATTAGAAAGAAATCGTGAGCCTACATCCATGAACAAGACATTGTCAATGATCCATATACAAAATCATACTATAATCGATCATATGTCACATGTGCATAAATGAAATACTCAAACCAATACAATCCACTCCCTGACTCAATTCGGAGTCCCAGGAGGTCCATCGATGCCATCAACACACACAATCTGTCAAGTGTCCTGCACACTCAAGGGAAACTCGTCAATAGCATCTGTCAATACATATATATCAAATAATATAATATCATAATCCATCAACATCATCACAAAAATCCATAAGTGAAACCATAACCATGTACTATAACCGAATCACTTTCACGCAAGTGTCCTCAAATAATAAGTCAATAACATGTGCTTGCAAGAGAGGGATGTTACCATTGGCTCTAATTGTTCCAAGAAAGACGGTGGCTAATAGAATACAATAGCAAAAGAAGCCAATTTTTTCTGCTAATATGCAAATAAATGACATAGTTTATGCCTCACTATCTTGCCTTGAATAGAAATCCTAAATATGATGTTCATGAGAATTACTAGAGTTAATTTATAAGAGAGAAGTGATGGATTGTTTGAAAAGTATTGACAGAGAAGACATGGTTGTGACAATTGTTTGAAAAGTATTGAGAGAAGACAAGTAGAATTGCTAAGACGTAGTCGACATGCGATGAATATAGAACAAGCATTGTGGGTGGGTGTTGCCCTTGAAACTTCTACCTTCAAGGTCTTGTGAGTCAGTTAATTAATGAGTGGATAGATACACTTTCTTCATCTATATCAGGAAGTTTCATTCCATTGTAAGAATATCTAGGAGGGCCATAAGAGTATTTATGAGTATTAAGGTGTGCATTCAAATGAGTATTGATGTAATACTTTAAGTATGAACCAAGCACCAACAAATAAATACATATATACTCCAAAATAGTGGATATGAAGATACAACACTCATATATCAGACATAGAAAAAAATTATTTAATTGTTGTAGTAAGTTTATATAACTAATGTAGGCATATTTTAAGGTTACAAAAATACGTGAAGAGTGCAATAGAAATTATATCAAGAATTATTTCATTACCTTACAAGTTTATTTCCACATATATTATAATATTTCACACCCAGAATTGCATATGAAACCAGCATTTAATTCAAATAGTGCTCAAACCAAGCACCAACTACATGCAATTGAACAGAACAAAATTACCAACCTGTTGTTTTTTTTCCTAATCGTTATCTACTTCTTTCGATTTCCTACTCACCTACTCATTCTCCACCTACTCCGACCTCATGCTCATCTGCTCCGACTTGTGCTAGCATCTCTCACAGATAGTGAAACAATGGGCAGGGATGCACATGCATGGAACAATGGAGCTCATGGGATGGATAGGGATGGACAGGGCTGGAACAATAGAACTCACCGACCAGAAAATAGACAGGGATGCATAGGGATGGAACAATGGAGCTCACGGGAAGGACAGGGATGCACAGGAATGGAACAATGGAGCTCACATGATGGGCAAGGATGCACAGGGATGGAACAATGGAGGTCATAGGATGGATATGGATGGACAGGTCCAAAACAATAGAGCTCACCTACGAGACAATGGACGGGGACCAAAAATGTTCAAATGTCACACAACCCGATATATATATAAAAAAGTCGGTTGAAAGGTTATTTTTCAGCTGAAAGTTTTGTTCAGTCGAAAATGACTTTGTCAAATAAAAAAAATCTAGCAAACTCATCAGGTGCATGAGGCACCATTAGATTTAACTTTTGGCCAAAATTTAGTGTCATTTGTTCAGCCAAACAAATCAAATAATTCGACCAAAAATGGGCATTAGCAATTTCCCCCAACCCAATTCTCACGAATGTGTTACCCACATTCATGATTTTACCCTGAAGTTATGTGGACCACTTCTTGTGGAAATCATTTTTTTATTTTCCCTAAGTCTATATAAATTACAAAGGCCTATTGTCTATCTGGATGATTATTTCCTTTCCGATTTTATAATGCTTCCACTACCTACATACATGGAAAATAGAGTAAAATTCCTTATCATAAATGAGATATCTATGATATATCTCAAAGAGTGTCTTGTTATGATCATCATATTTCCATGCTGAGTGAGGAATACACCGATGGAATAATCTATGATGTTTTTCTCGATTTCAAATGAAACACATTAGTTACTTGAACCCCAACATGAACCTATGGTAAAATTTGTTGATTCACAAAAAGTCACAAATTTCTATTTTTGTCTTTGAGTTTGGCCAATCATGGATCACTTACACTTTTAATAGAATCTCAACATGCGTACTACACTGTTATAACCCTAATTTGCACCATACAAGCTTACCTGGCATCAGGCCATCTCAGATTCCTTCTTTGCCAAAACACTGTTGAACAACTCTTCTTAAAAACACTTTTTATAAAGGACCAGGCGCTCTGCTCTATTACTGCACACGTGTACACGCTCGCTGACTCAAAACAACCTGTGTGTACCTACAAAAGCATGAAAAAAGGAAAGTTGTCGACGGAACACGTAGCTCTGGGTGAGTTGACTGAACCTTCCAGCCATGCATGGCCAAGAGTTCGCCCAAATACCTAGCTTCTTCTAGCCTATAAAAGAAGGGTTAGGGGTCCCATTTGGAAGAGGAGAATCATAGTAAAGAAAATATACCCAATTGAATATTCCCTTTGTCCCAACCCTTTAGCCTTCCTTGTGCAAAGAGAAAGATAGAGAAAAGAAGTTGGAGGGCAGTAGAAGAGGAGCCCAAGACCAGGTTCGTGGAGCAGCGGCCAGCTTCATTATTGTAAGTTGATTTGTTGAAGTTAATAATAAAGAGATACTTTTCCCGTCCCACCATATGAGGTTTTTATGATTTATTGTATACTTGTTTATTGAAATCTCTAACCCATTAATCTATAGATCAAATGCATGCAGAGTTTGTTGTTTTTTTTATGTGAATGCAGGTCAGCCTTGGGAGGAGAGCTGCAATCAAAAAATGATCAAGTGTAAGGAGGGATCTACATCAAACACTCGTAATAAGGTATGCTCATTTAACTATGTATTTGCTTAAGAATAATGGGAATTAGGTCTGGGACGACGATAGAAAGTAGAGATCTTTAGGTCTTTTTTGCATGCATAATCTAACCCTAAGTGCTAGTCTGTAGAGGGATTTCCCACTCACAACATACACAAATCCACAATTTATTCCTAATATTTAATTTTTTTAATTCCAAATGACCATTTCCCCAAGTTGGCATGTTGTTGTAGGGGGCTCAACACTTGTTGAATGTGATTTATATTCTCTTTCCTAGGTTCTAGAAAGATGAGGATGTGTTCCATAAATATAACCACAAAAGAGTTTTTGGATGGATGCAAATTATCATTTGTCATCCTCATGAACATTGATGGGCCATTAGTCAAATTGAATGACATTACCAATGATTCAAAGAGACCTTGTTTGGACTTGAATCTATCTTTTCCATACCTTATTTTATTTGATTCATGCCTTGTGATAGCATGAGTTAAGAATATTGCTAAAAATGGCACCTTTGAGATGGTCATGTGGATCATCAACCCTGAGGATGGGGTGTTGGTTCTTGACTATAAATTTCTTTAAGGATTTGTAGTCGATACAACATCACTGTGCACCATCCTTTTTCTAAACCAATGCTACTGAGCTACTATAAGGTGATGAAATTGGTCTACTGTGGCCCTCTATATTAGCTCTTTGATATCATACTTAATCTCATCATTAAACAAAATGGAACATATGTACACATGTTCATTTGGAAAAGGATTGCCCATTGTCAAATCAATTGCATGCTTTACCCAACAGTGCATACATACACTTGTAGTTGGTGAAGTGAATATATATCTATATTCTTCCACCATCTAGTATACCTATCTCTTATGCATAGAGAGAACCCTTATAGAGGCCTTAGTGGTTATAGTGATTTTATTTACTCTTTCTTATTGAAACATAAATAGGAAAAATATGCCAATATAAGAAATTATATTTTCCACTACTTACCAATTGGCATATAGTCAGGGGTAGTCGAGGTTACCATCGGTATCATATAGAGTTGATATCTTAGGGTAACAATGACACTATGGGGCCTACATCGGTTAAAAACATGTTGCATGATGCTTATAGATATATGGTTTCCCTAAAAGAACATCAAAAAATTCAAGTGGTCATGGTACCTTGTCTTTAAATTGTTTGATGTCAGATTGCAGGTAGCATTGTTAACTGACATGGATTTCTTGTGACTAGCTCAACCAAATTTTGCCATATAGTTGGGAGTGTGGAATTTTTGACATATTCATATTTTAAAAACCTCTATTAAGATTGGTTCTTCTATCTATCTTCTTCAACATTAAAATGTAGTGGTATCCCCTTCACCCACATCTATGAGTGGAAGAGGCACTCAACTTCCTCAGGCTCCAATGGTTCCTTTGGATGTACCTTTGCACTAATAATAGTAAGAACAGGTTTTATGTTGATGATATGTTTTACCCTATCCATGGTCTCTATTAGAGTCATGGTCGAATCAACTCAAAGGTTTCATCTCAACTAATAAAGGATATATAACATAAAAAGTAATTATTTTTCCATGGGCTTTGATGGGTATCACACCATTTTCCAATGTCCTTTTGATTTTCTATTATTCTTCTTTGGATGTGAATTTGACTAGGAGTCTTAACATTGGTTATATTTTCTCTATCTTTTTTATAAGAATTAGGGATGCATTTACCCTTATTTTGTTAAGGTTAATTTTTGGCTCCAAGCTCCTTCTTACCATTATACCAAAATTATTTTTTCAATATATAACAAAATGGTAAGCCACTCCCAGTGAAGAGATGTCCAAAAACTACATTTTATTTAGATATATTTATGTAGTCAATTGTAGTGTTTTAGAAATATTATCTACTTAAAGCACTTGATACCTAGTTTTGTACACATGTTATGGAAGGCAATGATGTTCTACATAGTCTTGTCTTTACCCTAGAACAATATTTTCCATCTCATGCACTAGTTTCATAGTTACCAATAGGATAATACACATCCTAGATAGAATCAACAAAATTATCCCAAATATGTTTCATCTCATATTCTCCAAAACCATCTCTAAAATTTCACTCGTAGTGAGCATCCCACTAATATTTGGCATGGGGTAGGGACTTTAGGAGTGTGTAGACAATCTTCTTAATGATGGAAGAAATATGAACAAAGAAATAACCCTCTAACTAGTCTAATCATGTTCCAAATCTTATGCTTCTATTTTTTCTTCAAATTGAGGGATTATCAAAATTATCTTGTGCTTTGAAAGGTATCGTTCCTACAAATGTATTGTTAGACAAAGATGCCCCCATTTTTATTGTGAGTTGTAGAAGGATATAAGTGAAATAATACATCACTATGGTCCTTTGTCTCTTAAGGGATTACTAGAGAAACAATTGATAAGCTCTATCGATCTATTGTCTTTCTTTTCTTCCACCATGTAAGGCCACTTGCATTAGCAAGGAAAGTTGTCTAAAGTCTTAGTTAAATCAATACCCAAATTCCTATTATATGACCTTGTGAGCACAATGCATAGAAAAAATAATATAGAGGGGATTGCTTTGATACCACTAATCCAAATTGGATTGAAATTTAAACTAAAGAAAAAAACAATATAGAAAATAAATATAAAGATATAATGAAAACTAAAATCTACTACTCAAATAATTGTAAAAAAAATTGTATAAATACAATAACTAAAATAATGATGAAAAACATTGTATAAATATAACAACTAAAATAATGGTGAAAAACATTATATCTTTGAAAATAAATGTGTTTGCTACACTCATTTACAAAAGTAACATAACAAGAGAGTTAAACTATATTTTATTATCATACCAAAAACCATAAGATCCAAAAACTCTCATGTTAAAAGATAAAGTATTGAAAGAAAAACAAACTTTAAGAAGCCTAGTTAGAATGTCAACTTCCTAGGACATAACTTTAACTTTAGCATGTGAACTTTATTTTGAACACTCGTTGGGCCATATGAAGTATATTTTTGAGCTCAATTGTAGTAGGATGGGTCCATTGAAAGGTACCAGTGTTCCAAACTATGAAAACGCATAATATGCCTACAAATTGACAAATTTCAAAGATGTTTCTAAAATAATGTCAAATTCAAGATAGTGGTTGAGCTAAATCTTGAATGGTGAACTAATCAATTTTTAAATTCATTATTATGTCAAAAGAAATTAATACATATATATATAGTTAAATATAACAATATTTTCATTCACAAATTATAATTTTCCATTTTTTATTTTTTTTTCCTAGGAAAATATCAAGGTTAAGAAAACCATTCTATATAAATATAATTTATAATATTATTTTTAATAATAATTAAGCATTAATTGTTTAATTGTTTAAGTGAACAATAAAACGCGTTTGTAAGGCTTATGATTGAGAGAATACTAAATTGTTATCAATAAATGTATAAGAGATGAATGCTCAAATATAGAATTTAAAATTGAGAAAATAAAAAAAATTGTTATCAAATAGTTTAGTTTAGAAATTTTAAGTATCTCATAAATACTTGATTAGTTATAAATGTGTAATTTTCATACATTATAATATTAATTGAAAAAAACATATTATATTTTATATTTTTATATATTTCAATTAATTTATTAATAAATAAAAATAAATTATTTATATTATATATGGAGAAAAAATTTAAGCCATCCAAAATGTTACGAACTCATTTAAAAAAAAAAAAATCAAAGTATAACTAATCTTATAACTCATGTCATAATTAGCACGTTAGCATCATTATTTATTATTATATTAAAGTTTGAAAGATACTATCAAATTTTCATAAAAATTGTCATCCCACATTCTCCTATGGAGCACTATTAGCATCATTATTTATTATTATATTAAAGTTTGAAAGATACTATCAAATTTTCATAAAAATTGTGATCCCACATTCTCCTATGGAGCACTATTAGCACGTTAGCATCATTATTTATTATTATATTAAAGTTTGAAAGATACTATCAAATTTTCATAAAAATTGCCATCCCACATTCTCCTATGGAGCACTATTAGCATCATTATTTATTATTATATTAAAGTTTGAAAGATACTATCAAATTTTCATAAAAATTGTGATCCCACATTCTCCTCCTATGGAGCACAAAAGGAGACAAAGAAAAAATAATGAGCATACCTAATTTGGTTGAGTTGGATTATCATGATGTTGTCTTGTTTCTTCAATATTACTTTATTTAAAGAAAATGAAAATATGGTTTCCAAGAAACCTCTTCCTAAACGCTAAACGTTTTCTCCATTTGGATGTTGGTATCACCTGCTCTCAACAAAATAATTCAATGTGGGTATCAACTACCCCAACAACATAATTTAGGGAAAATATGAGAATTGTGTTTTTCTAAGAAACCTCATCCTAAACGCTTGACATAATGATGAAATAATAATTACAACCCTTCAATATAATTTGCTCACAAGGAATTTTGACACTTTCTAGAATCTCCACCTCATTGCTTCTCTAGTCTACAAGTTCTAACCCTTAAACATTTTATTGCTACTATCAAATAGGAAAATTTACTTTTCACTATCACCATCTCATGGATTTTCTTTAAAAAGATTCCCTATTCTCCAATGTCTAATGCTTAAACATTTCACTAGTATTGATTTAAATAAGAAATGTACTAATTCTTTACTAGATTGGCTAGGGCATCAATTGTATTATCCTTGGGATGTATGAATAAGATTGTGTCTCTTAATATTTACAATAAAGAGGACTTAAATTTATCATCAAATTGTAACTCTTGAATGAAAAATTCAATATGGTTTTTTATGGAGTGAATTTTTTGAATAGAGATTTCTCCTTCTTGTTTTTTATTTGGGTAATATGCCATCTCTATTTAACCCACCAAATCCACTTCTTGCATGACCTTTCTAAAGTTGATGCTGGATGGATGTTAATTTGAATGGATTCTTGAAGACTTGATATGGTAGAGGTTATTTCTTTGGTTGTTTTGAGCTTAATCATCCTTGTGAATTTCCATGATTAAAGCCTATTTTTAAATCCTTGATTGAAGCTTATATTCATGCCTAAAGAGAATATCATTTATGCCTTTTAAAGTAATGGTTAAGATAAATGAATGTAGATTTATGACCATGAGGAGGTATGGACAGAAGGAGAGGATATTGTTGCTCCATGCTCCGCATGAGTCCGCGACAATGTCAACAACATTGAAGGAGAACTTGTTTCTCTATGCTCCGCACTTTCCATAATTCCAAGGTTGTGAATGCTAGTGCATGTGGAATAAACATGGTTATGTAGAGTTGGCAATAGGAAGCATGCAGAGTTGGGGAAAGGAATGGGTTGGAGTGTTACCTCCATGTTTTTCACTCTACACTCCAAGGCAAGACCAAGAAAAATGAAGGGCCTTTGTTTTTTATCCTCTAAGCCCCATGTTTTTCAATAGAATCAAAAGACATATGGAGGAAAAGAACATAGATCAAGCATGTGGAGCATGAGATATCCTTTCCTCCACATCAATACCTCTATGATAAAATAGAAGTAGGTTCCCTTTGATAAAGAATGTAGCAACCTATGTGGCAAACAAAGTGGAAACCTAGGGTGTCGACACATGGACCTTTGATCAATCATGAGATGTCACATGGTATTCTAGGAAAAGCCAAAGTTGCTTGAATTTATATAGAATTTGAAACACTAAGGAAACTGTANTAGCAACCTATGTGGCAAACAAAGTGGAAACCTAGGGTGTCGACACATGGACCTTTGATCAATCATGAGATGTCACATGGTATTCTAGGAAAAGCCAAAGTTGCTTGAATTTATATAGAATTTGAAACACTAAGGAAACTGTAACCATCTCTTGGAAAACAACTTTGAGGTCATTGTCATTTCACATAGCACGAGCATCAAGAATAAAAGGGATTTTGGAAAAGGAACACATTTTCAAAAGGTTCTGCTTGGAGACTAAGCTAGTTCATTGGAAGTGGAATTTGAGATTGTCAACAGAAGAACCATGTTGAATAATGTTAATTCAACATTATGGAATCATAGACAATTGGTTCACTGGGGCACTAAAGGTTGTTTTGGGAATTTTCCCATACTACAATGGTTAAGAAGGAGACAATGTTTTGATTGACCATGAAGGGGATCAAGTATTCATTCAAAGAGGAAGAGGCCATCCCAACGCTTGTAGTTTTTCCAAAACCTAAATCTTGGAGAAAAAGAAGGTCAAAATTGGCGTGGTGTCTATAATAATAAATCACCTAGAGTTTGGATAGTGAGTCTTTATTACAAATAAAACGGATCCATTGTTGAGATTTCTTGGTCATAATCCAGAGAAAACAAGATTCTCTAGTATACACTATGTTTGCCTAAGGGTGGTACCCTTAGAAAACAAGATTATCAAGAGTAAATTAAGGGTGGTACCCTTTCCTTTTGCCTTAAGTAATTGGCATAGGAATAATAAATCTCTAGTTGAGATTCATTTGTAATCTATTGTTTCATGAGATTCTTTGGAGTCAAGCAAGCCTCCTCTTTGATGTTGGTTTTCTCTTTTGGTTTTCTAAGGTAAATCCTCCATGTTTTATGGTATGTGTTTGCATGAGCTTGTTGTTTCAAATTCCTTTTTTAGACACAAAATATGATTTGAAGATAGAATTAACACATTCATGAGGAAATTGTGCAACCAAAATGTGATAACACGCAACATTAGTTTGTTTGAAATAGAGAATAGGAAGGTAAAATAATCTAGCACAGTAAGAACATTTTATTCTTCATTTTTTTTTAAGTTAATAGCATCTGTACTAGTGAATTGACTTGGCCATAGGATGAAGATTGTGGATCAAATCAATATCAAAGTGGTGTATCCTCAGAAAGTGCATGTTGAAGCAAAGTAACCATAAGTAAGGATTTGAAAAGAGAAAGACCAAAAGAAGTGAAAACCATCAACGATAATATTCAAGAAGAGAATAAGTAGCTGAGGGAGAAGTTGTAGCAGTCAAAGAAGAAGATTGAAGATTTGTAGTGTAATCTCTAGACCTCAAAATGTTTTATGAATTCAGTGAGAGAACAACTAGTAATATACCAAGGCTCCATCACTAATTACATGAAGAGTTGGAATTTTTTCAGTGTTCAACTTATGTAGTCTGGAGAGAAGGTGAATTAGTTGGATTATCATTGAGAGGAGAGGTGCAGGGATACTTTTAAGGATGGAATTTTTTTTTAGAATGCAGAAACCTTGGTGAATATTATTAGTCCTTAATATGCAAAGTATAAATTTTTTGGTGATATTTTTGTAAAAATATTCAAAATACTAAGGATTTTATATAGTTTCTATAGAATGTTAGTTATTTTTAAGGTAAAATCATTTTATTCTATAGAATTTGGGAGAATTACTTTTAGAAAAAATGGAAATTGGCGAATCTTTTTGGAAAAAGCATGGAAAATTAACCCATGGGAAATATATAGCCCCTAAAATTTTCCCTGGAGAGGTGTACTCAGATGATGGCATGACTGCAACAAGAATTGGAAATTAAGGAGAACTTTTATTAAAAATTCAAGTAGAAGACTAAGTGATGAAAGAAGAGTAAAAAACTTCCACTTTTATATTATATGCTTGCACCATGAATGATAACATTGTGGTAAGCACATATTCCAAAAATATTTCACATTCTAATTTAGTAAAAGAGTGTTTTGGTAGTTTTGAATTGAATACTAGGGGCATAGGCTCTAAGTCAATGAAGAAAATGGGATACAATGGACAAGAGCTTGATAAGAAAGGTTAAGGGACTAAATACTCTATTGTAATGGAACCCAAGATAAAGTATGAATGCTTAAGTTTTGGTGATAACGAGGAAGTGGGTCAATACTCAAAAGTTGTAAAATATTGTGAGCACGTGGAGGAAAAACAATGTATCCCATCTCTAAAAAAATTGGCTTTAAGAGAAAATAAGACTACCAAGTTCACCTTTGACAAGGAAAAGGAGACTAAAGAAATAGCCACTTCAATGTGAAGAAAGGATGACAAAAAATGGAGTAGCAACAATCAATTAATCCAAAAAAATTGTGCAAGCTTGAAGAAGGGTAGAAAGAAGATAACCCTAACATATAAGACTACACCAACACTTGGGAGACCAATTAAGAAAGCTTGTAAACACAAGAGAAAACCAAAGAGGTATGTACAAATAAATCATATCTTGTTTTCTTTTGTTGTAAGAATAAAGACCATAATTCTTTGTGATGTTGGTATTATGATGATATGTGCTCTTTTTGTGAATTGAGAGGCCATTATGTGGCTTCAATATGGAAGAAACAAGCCTTATAAAAAATAACAAATTGTTTCTAGAAGAAATAAGATCCTAGGAAACTTCCTTAAATCAACAAAAAGTCCTTAAGGGAGAAAACACTAAGAGAGTACCTAGTAGTTATAATAGTAGGAAGAACCATTATAGCCATTGCAAGTTATCTAGACATTGGAATTCCACATGTTGTGGCTCACATGGTGGTTACATCCTGAGCTTCATCCCAAGAACCAAATAACCAAACTCAAGAGAAAATGGATAAAAAAGGTCAAGGGAGAAGAAGGCATACTTACATCTGCATTCCAAGAGGCAATAACAGTGGAAGGTGACACTCACAGTAGGAAAGAGGTTAGTAAGGAAACATCTTCCATGAGGACATCCTCTTTAAGGTTCCTATCCTCTAAGCTAAAAGGAATTTATCCATGCAAAACTCTTTCAGTATGGTGAATAATTTATATTGAATGGACCTTTTAAGGCTTCACATTTTAAAAGTAATAAACTCTAATCACATTGGTAAGGGGACTAATAGAGTTTCGTTAGATTTTATTTTTTGTTGTGTTTTATTTTCATTTTCCAATTGTTGTATGAAGATTCATAGTTTTCTATGCACCACTCTTTCTCAAGATGTGGAAATTAGGTCAGCAAAGTGGGGAAAGGTTTTGAATGCTAATGTTTAAAAAACATATGAGGCAAACTTAGGAAGAAGGTATCATATTGTTAGTTGAGAACATGTGATCCTACCATGATGGAAGGATGAACCATCATACATTTTTTAGTCCCTCAAGCATATCCAAGAAGAAGATGCCAAGACAACCATATAATTGTTGTTGTATTTTCCTTAATGCTCAGTGATACATGAATAAGGAAGACAACAAGTGGAATTGTTTCAAATATGTCCAAAAGAATAGAGTTTAACAGTGAAGAAAGTTGCAATTTCTTCAGTGAAGAAAGATAAATATGCATATGGGAGATAACACTAGTGCTCAAGTCTTTTGTTTCATCATCAAAATATATGTGGGATTTTCAGCAAGATGGCAGTTGAGAAAATGCACTAGTTAGCAAACAAGGACAACCATTATTTTATTTATGTATTCATACTTGTACTAAGGTACAATGGAACAATCTTAAATGAGGTAGCCCCATTTGGGAATGAAGACCTTCAAATTCACTTTATAGTCAAAGCATGGTGTGAAGAAAATTTACCCAACTCAACAAATTTAAAGTGAAAATATCCTATCAATATGAGTCAAAAATTTGGAGGATCAAAGGCATTCCACTAGGGAGGTGTGATCTGAATCAATCCTCAAAGACTTGGTTGTTTTGAGCTTAATAATTCTTGTGAATTTCCATGCTTAAATCTTGTTTTTAAATCATTTATTGAAGTTTATATTCATGCATTCAGAGAATCCCATTTATGCCTTTGAAAGAAATAGCTAAGGAAAATGAATGTGAATCAGTAGATAGAAGGAGATAAGTTTGTTTCTTCATGCTTTGGATTCTGCATGAAGATAGGACATACTTGAAATATTGTCTAAGAAAAAGGAAACTATGTAGAGATTTTGGACAAGCACAAAGTTGTCAATAAAGTCATAGGGGAGTTTGTTGCTCCATGGTTTGCACTCCACACAAGTCCAAGGTTGAAAGGGCTAGTGAATTTTGAAGAAAAAGAGTTTTGTAGATATTGTGACATAGAGGGAAGCATGCTACAAGTCATCCAACAAAGTATTACCTCCATGTTCTGCACTTTGCACTCCAAGGAAATACCAAGAAAAGTTAAGGGGTTTTGATGTCCATCCTTTGTCCCCTACATTACACAACAAAATAAAAGGGCCTATAGAAGAAAGGCATGTAGATCAACTATGTACAACATGAGATATTATTGTCTTCGCATTAGTACCTCTACCTTATAACAAAATTAGGTGCCCATGACAAAGAAGGTGGCAACCTACATGGTAGACAATGTGGACATGTTGGGTCTCGACACATGGACCCTTTGACCAATCATGAGATGATACATGTCATGTTGAAAAAAGAAGAATTTGCTTGGATTATATATGATTCAAAATGTTAGGAAAATTGTAATTGTCTCTTGTAAAATAGTTCAGAGACAATCGAAGTTCCACATACCATGAGAAATAAGAATAAAAGGGAGTTTGGGAAAGAAAAATGGGTTCTAAAGGTTCCACTTGAAGAGTGGGTTGGTTCATGTGAAGGGGACATTACAGTGAGGGAAGGATGTGATTCAATTTTCTATTTGCAAAGGAGAAGTTGATAATTCCATTCATAGAGAAAGATCTCAAGAAAACAATAAGATTAGGAAAAGAGCCATGTCCAATTGTTCTAATTTGACATTCTAGAATCACATAAAATTGGTTCATTTGGGAATTGATATTTGATTTGGGAAGTTTCCCACATTGTGGCATTGAATAAGGAGACAACCTTCTAATTGATTGTGAAGGAGATCCATCATTTTTGTAGAGAGGGAGAAGTCGTAATAACCTCTGTAGTTTTTTCCATAGATAAGAGTATAAAGTAGAATAAGGAAAAACTTGTTGTTATGTCTACAATAATAGATCACCTGTAGCTTGGATGATAATTTTTTCTTCCAAATAAGAGGAATCCATCTCTAAACTTTCTTGGTAATAATCCAAAGAAAGCAAGAATCTATGTTATACACTAGTGTTTTCCTAGCTATATGTATCAAGAATATATTAAGGGTGGCACCAAAAAAATTGAAGATAGCATTACCACATTCATGAGGCAATTACACAACCAAAATGTAACACAACAATCATTTGTTTGAAATAGACCAAAACAAGGTAAAATAAACTAGCACGGTAAGAACATTTTATTCCACATTTAAAAAAAGTTAAATAACTTTTGTATTGGTGAATTGATTTGTCCGTAGACTAAATAATTACATATTAGAAGTCTTCATAATATTTGTAAAGCACTATGCTCCAATCAAAATAGTAACTCCCTCTACTCCAATTATTTATCCTTAAACATGAATTTCATCTTGACTCTTCTAGTACAACATCTGGTTCACTATAAATATAAATATATTGAAGTGAGGAAATATATTAAAAAACAAATCACCATATATTGCTAACCAACGTTTGCTTTTGTGTATGAGGAGGAGGAAAATATAATTTGACATAGTCCTTATTATCCATGGCCCGCATAGACTCAAATTTAAACTGAGAATCAATGGGAGAAACCCAAATAACTCCCAAATAATTAGATAAAACATTTGATATGTAAAAGGAAATTTGTAATTTCCTATATATGCTCCTTAAACGAGGGTGAACCAATAGAAGAGAGAAAATAGATGATCACTAGGAGAGTAACGTGATAAGGAAAGATAAAGGTAAGGAGACTCCATAAACATATAACAAGGGAAAGAGAGATGTTGAGGTATTAATGTATGGGGTGTTGAGATCATTATGAAACCATTTACATGAAGAGATCTTATGACCATTTGTGTTGTCCATTTCCTCAACAATATTGTCCCCTTCATCTCCATTAAGATTTCCCAAATGATTGCATATTCATGTTGAAGAGACAACTCTATGATGAAATGACAAACTTCCAATTCCCATTATGATACCATGGAATTGTAAATGATTGCATATTCATGTTGAAGGGACAACTCCATGATGAAATGGAAAACTTCCAATTCCCATTATGATACCATGGAATTGTATGGTGTTCAGTGACAATATTGTTGGAGTATTGCATAAGGATCTTAGAGAATCAATGCCTACATTTAGTACCATCAATGGAATTGTGCAACGTGATGTTAGGTCATTTTATATGATTATTAACCATGCATGTTTAGTTAGTATTTTTTTGTATGATTTTTGGATCTTTTCTATTGTTTTGGTATGCTTTTTGTATCTTGTCTATGTTTTGTACTTAGGCAATTGTTGTTTCAGCCTTTTGTTAAGTTCAAGAGGCATAGTTACATTCATATAAAGGTGTTTATATTTTCCTTTGAAAAATCATGACTTTCATTATGAGTCAATGTTTGACACATATTATATAATAAATGTTGTATATGTTGAATTGTATATTGTGTTTCTTGAAAATGTTTTGAAAGTAAACTGTGTATAATTTTGCATCAACAATGTTTCATTTTTCTTTTAGGTTCTACATTGTATATACAACGTATGTGTGTCATAGTTGTGATGAAAAATCCATCTTTTCATTCATTGTTTAATCAACACCATAAAAATATGCATTGCAATAGGACTAGACCTAGGCAACGTCATTGACCTGTCATGAATGGGGCCAACATTGAAATTTTCACAAACTATTTATGTATGCACTAATATTTGACATGGATAGATTATTTTCATGCCTTAACGATATGGGAGGGTTTCCAGACTCAAATATGACTCACACACCCACTTGTTTCCATCATCAATTCATCATGTAAACCATAAACCCTCTTTTTCTTTCAAAGTACACAAATTGGGTGATAGAAGTTTTGTATTTGCATAGGCCTTTTTTCATTTTTATTTCAAGTTCTACATTGTATATAAAATGTATGTGTGTCATAGTTGTGATGAAAAATCCCTCTTTTCATTCATTTTTTAATCAACACCACAAAAATATGCATTGTACTAGGACTAGACGTGGGCAACGTCAGTGACCTGTCATGAATGGGACCAACATTGAAATTTTCACAAACTATTTTTGTATGCACTGATATTTGACATGGATAGACTATTCGCATGCATTAACAATATGGGATGGTTTCCAGACTAAAATATGACTCACACACCCACTTGTTTCCATCATCAATTCATCATGTAAACCATAAGCCCTATTTTTCTTTCAAAGTACACAAATTGGGTGACACAAGTTTTTATGTTTGAATAAGCTTTTTTTAATTTTTATTTCAGGTTCTACATTGTATATACAACATATGTGTGTCATAGTTGTGATGAAAAATCCCTCTTTTCATTCATTTTTTAATCAACACCATAAAAATATGCATTGTACTAGGACTATCCCTAGGCAACATCAGCGACCTGTCATGAATGGGGCCAACATTGAAATTTTCACAAACTATTTATGTATGCACTAATATTTGACACAGATATACTATTCACATGCCTTAATGATATGGGAGGGTTTCTAGACTCAAATATGACTCACACACCCACTTGTTTCCATCATCAATTCATTATGTAAACCATAAACCCTCTTTTTTCTTTCAAAGTACACAAATTGGGTGACACAAGTTTTATGTTTGCATAAGCCTTTTTTCATTTTTATTTCAAGTTATACATTGTATATACAATGTATGTGTGTCATAGTTGTGATGAAAAATCCCTCTTTTCATTCATTTTTTTATCAACACCATAAAAATATGCATTATATTAGGACTAGACATGGGTATAATGTGTTCACCTGAGTAACCAGTTGCAATTTTCATGGGTTTTCTAGAACAACCACTTAGGTATGTGTTGTCTCTTTCATTGTTTATCCAAAGTATGATTTCCATCTCTCTCATTCGAAAGTTAGAACATTTATCTTGGTATTCATTAATCTATCACCATTTTGGCTCATGAGTTTTGTCTAGCAGAAAGAAAGCATGCATAATAATGTTTAGCAGAGGCATTTAATCTTCCTAAATTTTGATTCAAGTTTAATATTGCTAAAGGGTTTGTGTTTTGTAAGTTTGTGTGCAAGGTGGTAGTTGGAATTAAACCTTGGATATGGGATTCTGTAATCATTAAATGTATAGTTGGATAAGGATTGTTTTTTTCTTACTCTAATACAACGATGTTGGAATTGTACACTTAGATATGTACAATGGGAGGGTCAGAGAGGTCAAAAGAGAAGGTAGTTCCTTGAGGAATGGGATTAAGAGACACAACTTCCATGGTTGGACAAAAGAGGATACTTACCATGGTCTACTTGTGCTAGTGGCTATAGTTTGAGCTTGATTCATGTACTTGTCTCTTTTTTTCAACAAAGTGAATGATTTTGACTTCAACATTATGTAGATTTGAAATTGAACTTTGGTTTTTATTAAGGTTTTCTTAAAAGTGAGCATGTTCTATTCTCAATGGTAATCCATGGATTTCCCAATTGTGTGAGGGTCCTAAAAATATACTTCTATATTATTATCATGAAGTTTTGCATGGGAAAGAAGTGGAATTACATGCTTGTCTAGTAGAGAAACCAGAGAATCATGAAGGGCCTTGTGCCACCCATAGATTAAGGTTGAATTAGGTCCATTATTTTATTGTTTAATGTCAACAAGTGTGTTTAAACCTATATTATTATTTTTATTTGTTTTAAGGATGTAGAATCATTGAATGGAATTCTCAACTAAGATTGGGAAATGGGAGACGAAACCCTCAAGTAAGTAGAAAAACAAGTTCAACAATATTCCACCAAAGATTGTACAAAATATCTTAGAGTGACATCATTGTTATGTATAAAATTGACATAGGAGAGGTGAAATGATTTCATGTGTTAAACATGATCTTCCTATGTGTTTTCACTAAGGCTAGGCAATCTAGGGAAGTTTTAAGGAATCCTAGTTACAATGACATGGGGGTCAAAGGGAAATCAATTAAAGCATGCATAAGAATGTCTAGAAGAGGCATTGAATCTTCCTAAATTTTGATTCAAGTTTAATATTTCTAAAGGGTTTATGTTTTGTAAGTTTGTGTGCAAGGTGGAAGTTGGAATTAAACCTTGCATATGGGATTGTGTAATCATTGAATGTATAGTTGGATGAGGATTGGTTTTTTCTTACTCTAATATGATGATGTTGGAATGATAGGCTTGGATATGTACAATGGGAGGGTCAGAGAGGTCAAAAGAGAAGTTAGGTCCTTGAGGAATGGGCTTAAGAGACACAACTTCCATGGTTGGGAAAAAGAGGACAATTCCATCATGATGGGGTTGTATCTCCTTGCTATGATATGATTTCGAAATTCAATAGTTTATTGGAAATATTTCAATGAATATAACAATGTGTTGGGGAAAGAAGATTGTTTAAAGATCAAAATTCAAATAAT
The DNA here is from genome assembly GCA_009831015.1 of Picea engelmannii. Taxonomy (NCBI): domain Eukaryota; kingdom Viridiplantae; phylum Streptophyta; class Pinopsida; order Pinales; family Pinaceae; genus Picea; species Picea engelmannii. The sequence goes on along the minus strand of ML779241.1, from coordinate 32,743 downwards.
TTTATTTTCAAGTTCATAAGGCTTTGCTTAAGAAAGGGGAGGGTTAATAGAAACTATCTAGTATAGTATCCAAATGTAGTATTACGGTTATAGAGAGGCACCATATTTCCACAAGGATAAAGTCTCAAACGCTAGATCTTGGATGTGATGTGGATTTTACACTAGGTTTTAGAGAAACAGGAAAAATGGGCTAAAGGAGGAAGGTGCACTAGGTTGATTGAGAGTTAATATTTGACTTAAAGTGAACCCTAGTGATGAATATTGATTTTAATAAGGTAATTTGTCTTAGGCATCTTGTACAATAAATAATTTTAATTTGATAATAAAATTGTCAAATTAAAGAACAACTAAACTAGGGTTAATTGACCTCTTTTACTTTGGTGATCTAATTTGAATTGTAATGAAAGAGGAAGAGAACATTAAGTAAACCCTTCAGCCCGCATGAACTAGTAATCACTCCATCCCAATCCAATCCAACAACTATTTCCGTGAAGTAAACCCTCCAACACGCGCGAACTAGTAAACCCTCCATCTCTCGCTCAAGGTAGCAGGGGCAAGGAGAGCTCGAGCCATTACTAAACCCCCACATGCACACAAGGAGATAGCGACCTTCCATTGTGGCAAAAGGAGATAGTGACCTTGGCCACTGCGGCGCAAGGAGACAGTGACCTCAACCACTACAGTGCAAGGAGATAGAAACCTCGAGCCAATACATGCGCAATGGAGATAGACACCTCAACCTCGAGCAAATATTCATAGGGAACCAAGAATGGTGAGTATCATATTCACTTAATATAGACAACAAAAAGTGCCTTCACTGAAGATCAATAATAGAATAAGTGAAGTATATCGCTCCTCCTAAAATCAAGATCATTTGTCAATCGAAATGGCACTCATTCAGATTCATTGGCAATGGTTTTTTTCATGCCCTCCTTTATAACCTATAAGAAGCAATCTAAAAAAAGCATCCATAATGTAAAGTTCACTAGTTTTTCTATGGAACCTCATTCCCAATGGTTGGCCATAAATGTGCTTGAATTCTGTGTTTGGTGTAGGAGGATTCTTCAGATTACATATTTCTTTGTTGATATGATTATGCTCTCCTTGTTACCATTGAGTTCATCAAATAGGTATAAACCAACATTCCCTTTTGTTGCAGAGAGATTTAATATTATTGTTGATCATACGTTCTAGAGATCTCTCCTCTACATGTATCCTTTCAAAAACAATATGTCAAGTGATATGCCCTTCCCTATGAAATCAAATGTTTTGCTACAAGATGAGAATAGGCAGTGCATTTCATTTATCAACTATTGTTTCTTTAAGATTCATTAGTCTAGAATGATTTATGCTCCAAATGCACCCTTTTTACAATAGTCTTAAATCCATCATTATATCCTTGTTCTATTCCAAATCCAATCTCATTCGAGGTGAATGTAAAGAGACCATAAAATTGCTTGAAATGACCACTTAACTTGCTAAAAAATGCATTAAACACTACCCTGAAAGTCTCTTGGAAATTTGAATTGGCCACCTTTTTTGCGACTGTTGTAATGGATGCCTTAAAATGCTTATGCATTTTTAGGGGTAACACCTAGCTCCATATGGGGACTTTCACTCTTCATCTAACAATAGGAAGATGCACTTTCTAAGTAAAATCATAAAGGAAATGCAACCATCATGTCATCTTATCAACACCATGAGACCTTCCCCTGTCTTTGGTTATAAACCAAAATAAGGATACATCAAACATCATAAGTCATAATTTGGAATCTCTATCACTCCTTGGTAGGAAATGGAAGTGAGCTATTGAAAATGGAAAAGAACACCAAGATCATGCCAAGATTAGTGTGTATTGTTACAAGTTCATTTTTTCCATTGTTGGATAAGGCTGGTGTAAGCATCATCAAACAATGAAATATCATTCATCACTCTTCAAGCAACAGAGATTTAGACGACTCCAAAATATGAAACGACATTGCTACCCCTCTTTCCTACCCTCAATAAAAAAATGCAGATGAAGTATGAAAATAAAAATCAAACTTGAAAAGGTACATAATCTCAAGACCTAGGGCTTACTTCCCTTTCTTAGGAGGTCAAAAATATCTAAAACAAACCAAAAATTGGAAATGTTGTTGTCCAAAACATATTGCGGTATCAAAAACAATCTTTCACTGATTTTTCATACATAGGTATGGAAAGAGCTAGATACATCAATCGCAGGAAAATTTCCACGTCATTATTTCCATGGAAAACCCATTTATGCTACATCAAATCTACCCTAGTGAGGAGAACATACAAGTGTTCATCAACCATGGAAAAATATTAACTTACCTCCATTGATATGTCTTCTTTATGTCCCATGAAGTGACCCTCAATGCTTATTGGAAGTGAAGTATGCCAACTCATCTTTTCCTCCATCATGCTCTCACTATTTGTTTCATAGATGGGATCTCCATGAAGAAACCAATGATCCACATTTCATCTATGCCTTCAAATTTAAAAGAGAGTGATCATATCATCATCCTCATAGTTTTCATGCCCTTCATCATATGAGGGGATGATAACACCTATAAATTCTTCACTTTACAAGGGTTTCTCTACCACATCTATCATCTTCAAATCTTTAAGGGTCTCATCATTAAATTTAGAAATTTGAAGAGATAAATAACTTATCAAACCCTTTTCTTCATGCAAGTGTACATCATCATCATGATGTTATTATTCTGTAGAATGCATAGCCTTCAAAGGAATTATGAGATGTTGCAACAAGGTCTTCAATGACTTCATCACTCCTCTCTTCCTCTAGATCTGAAATCACAACCAGTTCACCCACTAGATTTTTGACATTTTCCTCTTCATAGCTAACATCCCAACGCTTGTGAAATTCCTTGATCAAACCTACAAGTGAACATATATCCCTTGGACTACAATTATAAAACCAATATAATGCATCATTTTCCAAGGAACACAAACATTTTCATCCTAACATACTCATGGACAACATTGAATTTTGAGATGAATTCAATGAAAGATGTAACATGTAGTGCAATTGAGTCATTATGCCCATGGAACTTTGGGATATGCTTGTCCTAATTTGTATCAATGAATTGATTCAGATAAGAAAAGAGGACAAAGTATGACAACCTTCTAAATAATGGACAACCCAACAACACATCACATATTTAATCACAATCCCATAAGATTAAATGAGTCATTTACATGTGCAAACACCCAATCTAACATTATAGTAGAAATTTACCTGAATACTCAAAGTTGCATCAAGGAATAGGGGGGGTTGAGAGCCTCTACCATGAACTCTTCTCATTGTGTAGAACCACCATCTGGAGATTATTTCTAGCATCAAATAATAGTGTCTACTTTATCGTAAAATCCTAATCATCCAAGACAAAAGAGGAGGAGGATGGAAACCTCACATATGCTTAGCCCTTGAATTCATCCTCTGTTAAATCATCTACTAATATTTGGAGGGGATATCCCTGTCAATCTAATTGTCATTATAAAATAAGAGAGATTATCCTTTTATAGATCCTCTCCTCAAATGCTTTACAATAAAATAATATTCAGTGATTTCTAGATCCACTTCTTCCTCCAAGAGAGAGCAATAAAATAATCATTCATAAATGCTTCTTAGAGGTTGGGCACTCCACTTAAATAATAAAATATATAATACAAGGGTTTGAATGGTTTTTTGTGCCACTTATCACGCTCTTGAAATAGGAAAAATACCCTCTTGAAATAGGATTCTTTCTACCAAGTGCCTCGAATCCTTATACCAGGTGCCATTTTCTACCTTTATGCCATGTGTCCTTTTACATGAATTAGGAAACATGGCCTTTGGATTAATTCTAGAAAAGGAATCCACTAAATTAGGTTGGTCGACTAAAGGAGAAAAGAGCACTAGCGTTGTCAATGAAAGTACATCCAAGAGAGACCAAGATCACAATAAGTCAATGAAATATGTTACATGAAGCATTTCAAATAAAGATGGTCTAGTTGTAGTACAAAATTGGTTTGTTTGCATGCTTGACTCCTAGATTAATTAGCATGTGTTGTTTGTTCTCCTTCGTTGGCCTTAGGATTGAGACTATGTCTAATGGCATAAGTTCTGGGGTCTTCCGATCAACATCGTGTCCTATTACCGCCACTTGTTGGAATGTGTCATTTGACTCCAAACATGCCCCTATAATGCCTAGATAGTATACCAATAGTAATAGAAAATAATAAAAGTGTGAAAGAGTAACACTATTGTAATGATTATGAGCTTACTGTGATACCAACAAGATACTAGTAATGAAGTAAAACCATTGTACTAATTAGTGTTATAGCTTGATTGGCTTACTGTTTCTGTCATCGATGGTGTTATAGGATGTACAAGAAAATAAGTATTTGTTATATCTATCTTCATTGAGTGAGGAAAGTTTAGGTAGAATAGAGGAAAGTGAGACATATAGTAGGTCTAACAGGCGAAGATCAACTAGAGGTGGGAAGATCAGAAGGAAATTCCATAGATGCATGGAATTTTTTCTTGTGAAAGGAGGATAATTTTCTTATGATCATGAGAGCATAGACAACATCAAGGTGCCATTGAGGTACAAACATATATTGAAACGATGGGTACCCAACGATCTTCCTAAAATAAACATTTTTTTTGTGTAAACAAAAGGATATATCGGATTGCTCCATCGTCATTACATGGTTTGGGGCTATTTTCCATGGATGGAATAAAGGTCTGTTATGAAGGATTAACTGAATTGATGGAGTATGTCGGACCCTATTATATCTACAAAGATTGGGTACGAATAGTCCAATATAAAAAAAGTATGTGAAGATATGGCTTGGCTACAAATTGTATACAGCTAAAATACAATGATCAAAATAAAGGAGAAACTATCTATATTGACGGAAGGCCAAAAGCAGCGGGGAATTTTACAGGGTTTATAAATAGTACATGACCCGTGACCACAAATAAGCAACCCAATTGGGTATTTGAGGGGCGTGAAGGAAACTATGTATTCGCATGTGCAATAAAATCAATAGTTGCAGGGGAAGAGTTATTGATTGATTACAATTTGAATCGAATAGATATAGACGTTGCTATTATGGGGGCAATACATATACTAATTTACCCAAACTGTAAGCAATGAGTCTTATATTTTATTATTTTCATTATGTTCTTTACGGTGTTTATCCATTTGGAGAGCTTCGGTCTATTTACTCAATGTGGCCTATTTTTGTTATCAATGATAATATTCCTCCTTGGATGTCAATAAAGAGGGAGGATTTCTCATACATTTGAATTTATTTCTTGTGATAATTATCACGGTTCTAATTTTATTGTAATGTGGCAGGTTGATAGTGGTAAATCAAAAGTGGCCTCAGAACAAGTAAACGAACAATAATTTTTGAATTGCATTTAATGTGCATTTTATTTTTGTGGCGATCAGTTATTTTATTTGTTTACATAATTGAATTATCATTTATTTTGTTGAATATGTAATCAGCGGGCCATGATGTTGATGATGATTCGCTCAGCGAAAGGGATTTGTATGAATCCTCAACCCTATGGTTTTAATTACAAAAAAGATCAATAAAGCAAATAGGGAACTAGTTCACTTGTTAGATATTCTAGATCAAACTCATGAGGTAAAATAAAGGATCAGAGAAGTTATGACAAGGATTAACACATATAAGGTAATAACCATAATTTCAAGTGGTTTTATTTTTATTCCATAAGATCGATTATGAAAGCTTGATTTTTAACTTTTACATTATCTAAACAAAAAAAAATGGTTTCTTTCTTATATAGAGATTTTTGGATCCTGTTAACCCCGACATGCATGGTGTCGGTAGTAGTAGCGTTGCAAAGACGCCACAGTGTCCTGAAGCAAGCCCTCATATAACTTTCAGGACGTGTCTATTGAGATCTCCACCTTCCATATCATTAGGTGGGAGACACGACGTGCACCCCCAAGAAGCGGCCACACAGGTAGGCTCTAGAGGTGGTGACAGAGATGAGGCTGATGATTTGGATAACTATATAGTTTTTTTTCCTAAAGCAAGATGTGTGACCAGCATGGGGACCCTTAAGGGCACATTTATGTTCAAAGAGGAAGGGCTTCCATTAAAGCAAGTTAAAGTCCCAGGTAATTTTTAAAATTTTAATTGTTTCAAGTTTTTTATGTAGACAAATATAAATCATCTAAATTATTATTTTTAAATTAATAATCATATAATATTTTTGCATGTAGGGAATAACAATTTTTATAGGTCCTTGGAGAACAAAGAGTTGTTGGTTTTTAGGCCCACCATACAGGAGAGGTGGAATTCCCAGAATTCCAACCTCAAAAAAGAATTGATGGATTATCTTGAAAGCCTTTTTGGTGTAGACACATTTAATAAGACGTTGGCCACCGCCAAAGCTAGCCAATATTTAAAATATACGTGAGAAACATATAGGAAGAACTTGAAACAAAATGATAGGTATGAGCATCCTCTGATGATTCCAGAGAGGGAGTGAAAGGCCCTCATTGAAGATGCAAAAGAGAATAAATTGACAGATGAAGGAAAAACACCCTTTGGTCCCAGAAGGTAAATTGCAATTTCAATTCAATACCTTCAATTTTTTTTAGATCTAAATAAAAGTGTGGTGTATATTAACATACTTGAAACATTTGATGATAGGTTGATTGACACTTCAAAGGAAACAAAAGCAAGGCTTGCCAAATGTGGCCAACACAGGCTAGGCCAGGGCGACTACTTGAAGTTGCAGTCACGCATTGTAAGTACCCAAATATCTTATTTGTATCTCCTTCAAACTTTTAGGTAATTGCAGCCAATAATATTAAAAATGCATACTCTTATGAAATGTAGGGTGATGAGTTTGGTACTAAACCCATGGAGGAAGACCTCCAACTTGGTTACAAATACGACTATAAAGCTGTAGTTGAATAGCAGAAAAGCTTGGGGCAGTTACGAAGAACCACTTTGCAGGATAAGGTAAATAAAATTCAATCCACATTAACCTTTATTATTAATATAATACAGTCGTGTTTGATATCATCGATAAATTTAATGTGTTACAACTTTGTTTTAATCAGGGGAGAAACAATGTCAACCAACCCACTAGTATTGGAGATAAGTGCATTGATAGTGGTTTGCAACCAGAATATTGTTCTCCCGTGCAGTCACATTCCACTGGGGTATATCCCGACGATGGTGCTACGACCAAGGAACATGACGGTAATATGGTTGTATTTAATCATACACTTAATAATTTTCTAGTTATACATTTTGTACTTATATTTTTTTCACTTATACATTTATGATTGTCCTTATAAAGTTTGTGGTCTCAATGGAAGAGAATGTTGTACTTGAGTTTTGTACATTTTAAGAGGAGCATGTAGGGGCAACCATTCCAAAAGTATCAACCAATGCACTAGGTAAATAATGACATTGCAAGTGTTTTTTTTAATATTATTGAACTAGTTCAATGATATTTAAAAAACGGCCATCTAAATTTTATATTTCTTGATTTTGTAGGTGATGTCTCATCATAGCGACCTCCATTACCCCGTGAGTACCCCGCGACTAGCCATTCTCTGCGTGAGAGGATGCAATCACAATCAGATTTTGAAGAGCACCTAGAGAATGAAGACATAGATATTGATGAAATACTTAGGAATTTTAGAGCTAAGAAGAAGAGGTCGGCTAAAACTAAATGATGATGTACAATATTTTAATAACTATTTATAAAACTCTTTTCTATGAAATACTTTTTTGTACTTGTTGGGTCGCCAAAATGTCATTCTTTTACCAACATTTTACTTCACTTTTCACCATATTTTGCTTTCCCACAACCTCACATTAAGACCATTTTCATGATTACATATGAGTTTAGACCTATTATTTTCCAGAGCATCCATTTTAGTATTTTGAGTGAGTTTATGATTAAATATTGGAAAAATAACATGTTTCCACTTATATATCAAAGTGGGATGAGTTCTATGATGTTTACAGGAGCATTTTAATACTCCAACCAAGTCATATGATAGAATAGAATAAAGCCTCTTTTCACATCAATTTCCATTCTCTAGTTTTAGATGCAAAGTGATTTAGTGTAGTGTATGATGTTATGCAATAGTTGTTACTTTGCTCTTAGGAGAATGGAGATCGCTCCAAATGGATCAAGGAAACATTTTATTTCATTGTAAACAATTTGAATATTGGTATGTATATATGTTTGTTTTTGTTGTAAATATTTCAATAGATTTATATGTTGGGTATTGGGGAATTGAGAGTGATGTCGGTGTTATAACCCTAAATTGCACCACACATGCTTACCTGGCATCTGGCCAACTCATATCTCTTCCTTGCCAAAGCCATGCTGAATAAACCTTAGAAAACCCTCTTCAAACAAGTGGCACGCGCCCTAACCCTCTGCTACACGCATTGGAACTCTAGCAGGCCCACTACTGCACGCGTTGGAACGCTGGCTGGCCTACTACAGCCCGCGTTTACCTAACAAAGAACAAAAACAGGAAAGTTTCCGACGGGACGAAAATCTTTGGGTCAGTTAACTGGAACTCCCAGCCATGCATGGTCAAGAGTTCGTCCAAAACCCTAGCTCCTTCTAGCCTATAAAAGAAGGGGTAGGGGTACTATTTGGAGGAGGAAAATCATAGCAAAGAAACTCTGCCCAATTGTCGAATCCATTTGTCCCAACCCTTTAGCCTTTCCTCAAGCTTAAGGAGAATT